>JADRCD010203879.1:0-41214 GCA_019843815.1 Montemys delectorum
ATTTTTCTGTTTGTTTCAGTATAGTTAGAAGAAAAAGGTTTGAATGTGTTTACCCAAAGAAAATTATAAGTACTTCGAATGATAGGTAAGGTAAGGGCAGTAAAAGTACCCCACTTTGAAGTATTGTGGATTCTTGGACTCAGCATCAATGAACTTGGAGACTAGTTTAAATTCTACCACATAGCATGATCAAGGCAACACACTAATCATGGTCCCTTTCAAGGATGTTTTCTGATATATTACCAGTAGTCTTTCAAGCTGCTAATACGATATTCCATGTGCCATTACAACAGATAACTCACAGCTGAGGTGCTAGATTAGTTACCACGAGTTCAAAAAATGGAAAGAATAATGTTAGCTGAGATGGTGGGGGAGGAGACAAAAAAAAAGGAGGGACCAACATTCCAAAACTATTTAGTGGTTTACACACTCTGATTTAGTCATTCCCTTCTAACAATCGCCACTATTTTTTATTTTATATGATAAAACTGATGAGTGTTTGAGTGACGTCCCATCAAATTGATCTATTATTACATTCAATAGTTATTTCATAGTGGGCTGATGCATAATAGAAATATAATAGAAACGCAGGGCAGAAAGGTGCCCCATCAGAGAATTCAACACAGAAGTAATTTTAAGCCAAAATTATTTTCATATTTCCCAACAGGCTATCTTTTCTTTACTAATCAATTGCGTCTAGGGACAATATCTCACCACTGGTGGGAAAATAAGATAGCTTTTTAGATGTGAAAGGGTTCTGGCTAGGCGTTCTATTTGAGTTATGATTTCTGGCCCCACCAATGTGTGAGTCTCTACTTCTCATCAGACAGAAGCACTGAGAAAGATTCACCAACTGTGGAGAGTAGTGTTTGCTAGCCACTGCCACTCATCCTGTTTTCTGAGACGTCTGGGTCCTTATTAGAACCTGCAGCTGCGTTCCCTATTGAGCTCAGATGTGAATTCATGAAAATACAAGCATCTGTAAACATCTGCAGTGGGAAACAGCCATCTATCTGCTGACAGGCCCAAGGAAACAGGCACAACCGATGATGGTATTAATAAAAGATCCATTTCATTTGCAGGAACTCAGATCACACAGCAGTACAGAACACAGAGATTCCTGTGGCTGAAGGAAGAAGACAGGAAAATAGGTTTTAGTCTCTTTGCTTTTCTACATGAAAATTGTCCCAGATGAATAATTTAAGAATACAGTATGGCTGTATTAATCATTTACTCATCCCCTAGATGTTAAAGCAAATATATCAAATCATTTTTTAATAATGTGTAATTCTTCTCTTGATATTAGTTACATTATTTCCCCCAACTAAATTGTTACTTGCTATAAACACAGTCCATATACACATTTTCTATTCTTTCTTCTAGATTGGTGATGCTTGACTGGAGCAGTACCTGACTATGTGGGAAAGAATGAAAAGAAAATGGTAGGGACAGGAAGAGAGAGGAAACCCTCAGACACACATCAAGCTCTCCTCCCATGCTAGAAGTAGAAAGAACACAACTGTGGCAAGCCAGGACATGAAGGAATTGGGCTTTCTTGTTGATTCCATACGGAATCTTAACAGTTCACAGTACTTGTTAGTGTCTCAGACTGTATGTAAAGTGAATAGTTGGGAAGATCACCCACAGGGTGGATTTCTTCCAGATACAAATAACTGATAGGTTAAGTTAACAAAAACATTACAGCAGCATAAAATCTTCAGATGAAAGACCCCTAACTGGTAAAGGAAGTAAAGAGAAATAGAAAAAGAAAAAAACAACAACAACAAAGATCATCAAACTGCTTGGGAACATGTGGCAATATTAATGCTATTTAGAAAAGAGCATACTTAAAAATAAGCAAACAACCCAGAAGTACTAGTTAGTAGATGAGATGATTTTATAAGTGAACTAGAGTACTGTGTGTGCTATGAGCAGCTTCATTAAGCAGTAGGTAACCGTTCTCCTTGATAAATTGATAGAACTTACAAAAACAAGAATGTCATTTCCCTAGACTAATATAAGTTCCAGCAACATTCTAAATATGAATCCATATACCCACAGGTGAGTGCAGCTCTCCTCTTTTATCAAAAAGCAGCTTATTCTTTACATTGAATGGGCACTATAAAAGAGATTTTCAACTCATCAAAACACAGACAGAAATTGACTGTGGGGTGCACAGCCACAGTTAATATATCTACAGACTAACTCCTACACTTAAGATCACAGAAAATGGAATGTAAAGAGTGTCAAAGCCAGGGGAACAGGGTGTGTGCTTCTTCATAAAGTTGTCTAGCCATGACAGGGAAGCTGTGCCTATGCAATCTCAATAGTCTCAACCATACGCTTGCTGATAGAGTTCTGTACTGACAACGCCAGCTGACATGCCAACATGGACCTTAGAAGTTTCATAAGCCACCCTCCCCCTTCCCCACCACCACCTCATGAAGAGATCTACTGAGACTAAGAGACTTAATCAGTGACTGCTGAGAGGGAGAGTTCAGTCCGTTTTCTCCAGGGATGACAGGTTAGCCCATCTCAGGTGGGCTACCCTAAATACATTGCATGAGCAATATGAAATGGGTTGTGGTTCTGTCTATCTATCTGTCTGTCTATCTGTCTGTCTGTCTGTCTGTCTCTCTCTCTCTGTCTCTCTCTCTCTGTCTCTCTCTCTCTTGTGTGTATGTCTCTATCTCTGCCTCTGTTCTCTCTGTGTGTCTGTCTCTCTTTGTCTCTCTGTCTATCTGTCTCTGTCTCTCTGTTTCTCTCTCTGCCTCTATGTGTATGTGTGTGTCTGTCTATCTTGGTCTATCTCTCTGTCTGTCTCTTTCTCTGTCTGTCTCTGTCTCTCTGTCTCTCTGTCTCTGTCTCTGTCTCTGTCTCTCTCTCTCTCTCTCTCTCTCTCTCTGTGTGTGTGTGTGTGTGTGTGTGTGTGTGTGTGTGTGTGTGTAAGCTGTGAATTTGAGCTAGGGTCTCCTTTTTCAGTGAGGTGTGCTTAATGTACCACCAGCCTTTGACTCTTGCTATACCTTCATATATAGCACAAACCAACAACATTTTAATGTTCCAACTGGAGGATGTTTTTTCAGAGCTTAGCATTCCTTAAATGTGATGTTTCAATTTTCTACCCATAAGCAACAATTTGGACTATTGTTTGTTGCAATAAACCCCCTATTTCCAGAACTGATTGAATGTTATTTTCCAGGTTTTGTTAAGAGTCTTGTCATTTCTTTTCCAGCTCTTTGTTTTCTCAGTTACTTTTCTGCATTTTACATATTTCTTTGTGGTAACATCTCACATCGAGATACTATATTCTCTATCAGGCATCTATCTACACAGGGAATCACCTCAAAATTTATCCATTGAAAACATTAAGGCTGAGGATGTGGCTCAGTTGGTAGAGTGCTTGCTTAATATGCAAAAGACCTAGGGCTTCATCCTCAACTGCACACACACACACACACACACACACACACACACACACACACACACACAAAGAGAGAGAGAGAGAGAGAGAGAGAGAGAGAGAGAGAGAGAGAGAATGGTATTATGCCACATGATTATAATCTTAGCTCTTAGGGAATAGAGGCAAGAGAACTTGAGCTTCAAGGTCATACTGATCTATTTATGGATGTTGAAGATAGTCTAGGCTCTACTATTCCCTCCCCTTCCCCAAGGTAACAACACTACATTATCTATGGTAACTCAGTGACTCAGGTAAGCAGTATGATCTCACCTGGATTCTGACCTCTTTAAATTGACTATGAGTCAGGCTCCTAAGACTCTTCTCCAAGGTGGTCAGGAGTTTCTAAGAGAAACAGTTGCATAGTAACAGATTCACCATCCTCTCTGACTTCCACTGGCCAATACATATCCTCAGACAAGCAGAGTCAAGAATAGAAGAAATAACTTTATTTCCAAAGGGGGAAAGCCCACAAATTCTTAGTGAGGAAGGATGTAGAAGAATGAAACATGTCATTGCTTTCCTTTTTTGAGGAGAATAAGACAGGGTCTCATGTAGCCCAGGGTAACCTGGAATTCCCTATGTAGCCAAGGATGATCTCGTACTTCTGATTGTCCTGCATCTACTTCCTGAGTACTGGGACTACAGTTGTGCACTACCATGTCCCCATGTGATACTAGGAATGGAAGCCATGATCTTATGCATGCTGGGCAAGCACTGAATCAACAGAACCATATCCTTTTCTTTCTTTCTTTCTTTCTTTCTTTCTTTCTTTCTTTCTTTCTTTCTTTCTTCCTTTCTTCCTTCCTTTCTTTCTTCCTTTCTTTCTTTCTTTCTTTCTTTCTTTCTTTCTTTCTTTCTTTCTTTTGAATTGCTAAATTTTAAAGTGATTGTCTATTATAAAGTGATATTTAGATATGAGATCCTACCATAGCAAACATCTATGTAAGACTGGAAAGTAGACAGAAACGGAAAGTTTAGAAATAAATTGTGAGAACTTATCAAACACTGAGAAGAATGGGTTACTAACATCTTGTCTACTTTGCATGGAGGAAGGGCTGAAAAATACAGTGAGATTGGGTGTGGAGAATGTGAGGGAAGCTTGGCAGCCCAGTTCTCCATTGACCATGGTAGGAGGATTTGCTTTTATTTGTTTATCCAGAAAATGATGTGTGGATGCATGCCACACACCAGGAAGTGTCCAGTTAGGAGCTTGACTGTGAGCCTGACAGACAAAACACCTGCCTACTTGAAGGCCACATGCTGGTAGAGGAAGCAAGAGGACAGGCAAGGAAAACAATCAATAAGCAAGATCATTAGAGGATATGTACTGCAGAGAAACAGAAACAGCAACTTGATACAGAGACTGTGCAGCAAAGAAAACTAGGCCGCAGAGCTTTCCCCTGACCTGAGAGCTGAAAAGACAAGAACTGGCCCAAGGAGGAGGGCAGGTTGGCAAGTTAAAACACTTCGATGTCAGCCATAATGTGGCACACCCATATTACTTTGAAGCCAGCAGGCCTGGACCACACAGATAGGGAGTAGCCATGTAGCAATGGGATTGAGGTCTGCTAAAAGTCATATTTCTCCACCAGATTTTTAACACAGTAGGATAATTATCTATCTAATTAAGTGAAAGTGTAAACATGGCACAATGAGCAATGCAGACTCTGTACTTCAAAAGGCCATGCCCAGACAACCAAACAAATACAGTATATGCTTGTGTGTGTAATCAAGCTAAATGATTGCTAAAGGTAAAGTCTTCAGGATATACCTAGCTTACTAGAGAATGTATGCAAAGATTCCTTTTCATGTTTTTCAGCAGAAAGAGAAAGACAGAGAGGAGACACACACACACACACACACACACACACACACACACAGAGAGAGAGAGAGAGAGAGAGAGAGAGAGAGAGAGAGAGAGAGAGAGAATAAAGAAGCTTCATGTCTGTCACTTTATACCTTTTGCAGAAATAAGCAGGCTTAGGGGCTGTAGAAATGGCTCAGCAGTTGAGAGCACGTGCAGCTCTTGTAGATGAGGTGCATTCAAGTTACCTCCATCTAAAATAACATCTCCAGGGAACCTAATACCCTCTTCTAGACAATGTGGTTACCTGCATACATATGCACATGTCCACACACAGGTACACATATATCCCTATGATTAAAAACAAAGATAAATAAGTACTTTAAAAAAAGAGAACTGATCAGCTTCATTTTTATTTTGGTATGACAGAAAATACCCCAAGCAAGTCTATGCTTAAAATCTTCCCAATACTCCTAAATCATTTCTCACAGAAACGTTTGTATTTATATTTTATTCTAATGAGGAATAAAACTTAGCAAATAGTTTAATACCTTTATAGTCTAGGAAACAGCCAGCCTGAGCTACATAAGGACACTCTGTCTTTAAATAAAATAAGATTAAAGCAAAAAAGCAAAACAGCACTCATGTTTATCCAGCTAGGTGGGTTCCAGCTGGATCAAAAAAGAAGAGAGAAAGAAAGAGGAGAGAGATAGAGACAGAGAGAGACAGAGATACAGAGAGACAGAACGACAGAGAGAGACAGAGATAGATATGTTTTATGGACATGAAAAGATGGCTCTGAAGTTAAAAGCATACACTATTCTTGCAAAGGCTCCAAGCATCCACATTTGGCGTTTCATAACTCCTGTTACCCCAGTACCAGGAGAATCCATCCATGCACTACATTATCCTCTGAGGATACCTGAGCTCATGTATACATACCCACACAAAGACATACACATGATTAAAAATAAAATACAATCTTTACAATATGTCTATGATTACTGTTATATAATTATTGTTCTGGGTCCCCTGGTTCCTTTCTTTAAGGCCTCATTCTCTGTATTCTGAATGGAAATCATATAAATTATAATAAAATTTCACACTTTGACTTTTCTCATAGCAAAACAATAGAGAATTTCTAATAAAACTATACTAACAGATAATCATAAATCGAGAGATCTGTGTCTTGAGAACTCACTAATGTGTAGTGCTCATTTTTAATGTTGGAAGCTATTGGTAGTGTGGTGATATGAATGTTATTATCAAAAGTTATCGGTCTGTCATTCCTCAGGGGATACTAAGAGATGATTCTCTTTAAGAATTACCCAAAGTGTTGACACCAAAGTTCCCTCCATCTCCACAATCATATCAATATGTCTACCTAAGCGCCTAACCCTGAGGGTACAAGCACATTCTGTACATAAACTAGGTCCTTTTACGTAGTTTTGGTATGTTTTATTGGATTTCTAAAGCCCCCATCTCTGATCACTTAGCTATTTAATAATTCTGGCTGTCAGTAACACTTGGGCAGTTCTCAAGGGCTATCACCAGGGGGCGCTGATTCAGTTCTCACTAGTGCTTGTTCTTCCAGAGGACCTGAGTTCAGTTTCCAGCACCCATATTGGACCACTCACAACCACTTGTAACTCCAGCTGCAAAGCATTCAACACCCTCTTCTGGCCTCCGAAGGTGCTTTCACTCATGTATCCAGAAGTACATATATACAGAATTCAAAATAAAGATGGAACTCCTACCCAAAACTGCTTGAGTGGCAAGGACAAGGGACTAGATACCCCAGGGACGGAGGATAAAACCAAACATTGCTGTCTAACAAAGAAATAAACAAATTGCAGCAATAAAATGACTCCTAATGGCATTCTGCTATACTCATTGATCAGTGCCTTGCTCAGCCATCATCAGAGGAAGTTCCTCCAGCTGCAGATGAGAGCAGTTACAGACACAGCCAGACATGCAGAGAGTGAGCCCTTGGCACACTCAGCCCTTACTGGGATGTCTCTATCAAATCCCTCCCCACAGGGCTCAGGGGACCCCACAGAATGGGAGGTAGAGAGAGCATAAGAGCCAGAGGAGATGGAGGACACACATACACACACACACACACACAGCCATATAAATCAACATGATCAAAGATCGTATGAACTTATAGAGATCGAAGCAGCATGCGCAGCATCTGCACAGGCCTGGACCAGGTCCTCTGCCCTTATATTATGGCTTCCAGTTTAGTGTCCTCATGGGATTTGTGAGTGTGGGAATAAGTGGACCTCTGAGTCTAGTGTCTTCTCTTGTGCTCTTTCCTTCTTTTTTTTTTTTTTTTGGTCTTGTCCAACTCTGACACAATATGTTTTTATATCATTATGTTATTAGATTACATTTTTTACTTTATTATCCCTCAGAAGCCTATTTATTTTTTAATGAGACAGGAAGGGAGTGGATCTTGATGAGAAGAGAGGTATGGAGGACCTCAGGGAAGGGTGGGGAGGGGAAAACATAATTAGGATGTATTGTATGAGAAAAGAATCTATTTTTATTTAAAAAGCAAAAGACAAAAAAAAAAAAAAAAAACCTAAAACATTTCAAAAAGGAGTCCTAAGGCTGACATGCTCTCTTGTATCCAGATCCTAGTGGGCTAAGGTGAGCCCACTGCTGTGTTGTAGGGATCTCAAATCATTGTCAGTCCAACTTCCAACGGTTTTCCAAGTACCTATTTTGTTAAATTGTTTTTAATTTTAAATAATATCAGTTTCATCCACAGCTGCATGAAAACATTTTAAATCCATATCTCTTGTATGCCCAGATCAGCTTTAATGGTAATGTGTTATTAGGTTACTTGAGCTAAGTGTCCACATGATAAGAATGTAAAGGTGTCACATGATAAGATGTGTTTTGCATTCAAGTTGCTTTACTTATCATATATTAAGAGCATAATTAGCAGCCTGGGGAATAATAACAACCACAGATACCCTTAGGTTCTAACACAACTACTGCAGGCCTTAATTTTTCTGGTGTGAAAAAAAAATCTGAATTAATACATGGCCATTAGGGATTGTCCAAATATTATTATTCGCCACTTTTGATGAGTTACAATATTAATTAAATGCTACAACTAAAGGACACTGTATGCAAATTAGGTAAATTAAGAGAAATTTATATATTTTTACTTAATCTAGATCATGTTGAAGAAGCAAATGTGTTGGTTTGCAGGTAGGTCAATGGAGCCAGTTTTCATCAAGGAAAATATGTGCATATGTTGCTGAAGCCTGTATGTGCCACCTATTACTAGATTGACATTTATGTCAGGGTACTAATTTTTATTTTTGGGGGCATTTTGAACTTTAGAATACTGCAATCCCTCTAATCTAGGCCATGAATAATGGCAGGAAGCCCCACTCTTGTATGACCAAAAGAACAATCTTCTCCCGGAACTGACTTGTTTCTACAAAGTGCTTGCATACTTATGAACTATAGAAATGGTACTAAGACATTAAATTTTGTTTTGGAAGACATTGTTATTTCTAATCTATAGACATGGTTTAGGTTGGGAAATATTTACTCATTTTTTAATGGCAGGAAATGGTAAATTAATAAGATTTACGATCTCAATTTTTAAAGATATCTTTTATTCTCATTTATGTGTGTGCATGTGCATGTGTGTGTACATGAGTGCAGGATCTCAAGGAGGCCAGAAGAGGGTTTGAGATCCACTGGAGCTAAAATTACAGGTAGTTGTGAGCAACCCAACGTGTGTGGTGCAGACTCAACTCAAGTCCTCTGAAAGAGGAGCCAGTGCCCTGAACTGCTGTGCCGCCCTTAGCTGCTGTGCCATCTCTCCAGCCGCACAACCTCATTAAAAGCAAAATGGAATGGAACAGTGCAAGCGCCCCACTCTTTAGACCGCTGGATAAAGAACAAACTTTATCTCCAAGTGCTGTGATGGGGGAAGTCGGCCCAGGGCTTCATGTCACCACAGAGGAAGGGCATTTGCTTAAATGCTGATTCCTAGAAAGTGTTGCAGGCCAGATGGATAGGATTTCTTAATTATTTCAAAAATAGCTTCGGCCTGAACATAGCACTAGGCATAAAGACAGTCTCTGCGAATCTACATGAATAGCTGGATTGTATAACGAAGCCCAGGCTGTGAATTAGAAGAGTGCTGTAAATCAGTTAGCCTGGGTGCTAAAATCAAGGACTAGGAACCCAGGGAGGTCAACACACTAACTGAGGTCAGAGTGGCCCTTCTTGGCAGACACAGGACGATGCTAATACCTCAGGACTTCTTTCTACAATGTCATTATTTACAGTGCAAATTATAAATTCTGTAGACACAAGGACTTGGTTAAAAAGTATTAGGATAAGAGAAACACTGCTGGAATTTTTATTCTTAAAAAAACACTTTATCACTGGCAATGTAATGCTCAGAAATGAGGACGCCAATTAGTACCACCTACTTTCTTTTCTTGAGGAAGCAATCGTGACACTGAAGACCAGATTTGATAACATCTAGAGGCGTTTCTGATTGTCAAGCCTAGGGAGGAGTGAAGGGATCAGGTGGACAGAGGCCAAGGGTGCTGTTAAATATCCTGTAGTGGGGATGGGATGCCCCTGTTCCCACAGCACTTCTGCTCACGTGGCCCTTTCCCAGATATCATCTAGTCCAGTTGTCAGTAGTACCCATGTTCAACACATTTCGATATTCCAGTGCAATGCCATCTGTGTCAGAGTGAGTACAGTTGCAGTGCCTGGAGTTCAAGTTCCACTCAGCCATTAGTATTCACTGTGGTTCTACCCGAGTACTAATCCTTATGAAATATCTTCTGGTGAAAGGGTGAGACTACACACAGCACAGCTCTACGTCACAGGCCTCACAGCATAAGGAAGGATTTCATCTCTGAGTTCTGAGCTAATTAAAGGCCTGTGTTCCTAGCACTGAAGAGACTGGAACTGGAGGGTTGCTGTGAGTTCCAGACCTGCCTGGGCTTCAGAGGAAAACCCTGTCTCAAAAGAAAAAAGAAGATATTGGTGGTAGCAATGAAGATATTGATGATAAGTGATAAGGGGCTTACACAGTAGGAGAGCTTCCTGCCGGGGACTTCCATTCTACCTGTGGAGGCAGACATGGAAGTCTTCATTGTTGATGACAGTTAATCTACATGTAAGAGGGACGCTGCCCCAGGGTTAGCAGACCTGTATGTTACCTCTAGGCTTATGTAAAGCTTCATGGGGAAAGTAACACTTCAGGTACAATTTTAAGAAAAATAAATATATAAAAGGAATAAATCTAGTCTCATGGAACCCCTTTGCAGGCTTACTTTTTTCTCATATCCTACTTTTAATAAGGGTTCTAAATGCTTTAACCTCCCTTCTAGCTCACTACCCGCCAGACGTAGTGGAAAAGAAAGGTTACTGGGATCTGGGAGAAGTGGGCCTGTATAGAAATTGTTCTTTGGAGCAAATCCAATCTATGTTGTCAGGAAATCAGCAGCTCAATTCACAGGCTTCAGCAGGGGCAGCTTGGTCCATTCCCAAATACTTCATGAATATACCGGCAGTCCGGTTCAATAGTGTTAAGATAGCAAACACGAATCAGCAGAGTGGCATGACCCAACAGATACAGGCAGGACTCAACCGAATTGGCACGAATCAACAAGAGCAACCAGGACCACCAGGGATGCCAGGAGAAACTCTCAGCTATGCCCCTCTCTGCAAAGATGTGAGACCAATGTAGTATTATAAAGCTGGCTATGTAAGCAAGCCACTGTCACTGTCCATTGAGTCCTGTTTATACGCCCTCCGAACATCACGTGTCCTCCAATGGGCCTTGCGTCACGCTGTGAGCCTGTACCACCTGATATCACTCTGCCAGTTGGCCCAAGTCCAAGGCAGTGGCAAGAAGCCACCAGAACACCACTAGACATCTTTGGTGCATTTCTCTCTCTGGAGTCATGACAAGAGGAGATTATTAATGAATCTCCTTCAGCACACTTCCTTTCACGTGTTTGCTTTAGCAAAACATCCTTTCACCTGTGCCTGCTTCAGCGAGCCATCCTTTGACATAACTGACTTTCCAAAGAAACCAGAAGTTTCCACTTCATCCCTTCCACAACACCGCTAATCTAGCTCATAGAGAAAGTTGGCGAGAGAGGAACACAAACAAGTTTGTGCCAAGACTTCGGGCCTATCACTGACATACTTTTGTGGTCTGCTTTTCACTTTTTTTTTTTTTTAGATATTTTCTTTATTTACATGTCATATGATATCTCCTTTCCCAGTTTCCACTCTGAAAAAAAAAAAAAGAAGAAAAAAAAGAAAATAATAATAAAAAGTAAAAAAATCCCTGTTCCCTCCCCCCTCCCCCTGCTCAACAACCTACCCTCTTCCACTTCCTGGCCCTGGCATTCCCCTACACTGGAGCATAGAACCTTCATAGGACCCAGGGCCTCTCCTCCCATTGATAACAGATTAGGCCATCCTCTGCTATACATATGCTGCTGGAGCCATTAGTCCCACCATGTGTACTCTTTGGTTGGTGGTAAGGGTTTGCAGCTCCTTAGGATGAACAACAATATGCTTTTCAAGTTTTTACATATTATTTTTATTGTTTGAGACTTTTATACATGTATATAATGTGTCATGATAAAACGGACGCTCAAATTCCTTCCATTCAACTTTCCTGTTATCTCTCCACCACCATTCCTTCCCAGGGTCCTCTGTTTTGTTTCTCAACCCACTTTGTCCCCTTGATGCAGCCTGAAGGTGCAGAAGTGTAGAATCATCCACTGAAGCATGTGTAACATCTCTGGGAGCACATCCCTAAAGAAAACTGACTCCCAGCCTACCAGTTTCACTTACTCTGTATCCTCCGAACACACAAAATAAAAGCAGCTCTCAGTGTGGCATTTCAAGGAACCTGGACTTTCAGGAAGACATTTAAATGTTCCAGTGAGGTGGACAGCACTAAAAATAATTAAGAGAGATTATATAACTCGGAGCAGGAAGTAGCCTTTTTTCTTTTTGACAGTCTTATCTTTTTTTTCTGCTTTGTAAAAATTTTCTCAGAAGAGCAATGGCATGCTCCTGAACTTCATAGGTTTTCACAGAATATATATGACACCTTTCCCAGGGGTAAACACTAAATGAATCAGAAATTGAGATGCTAATGTTTTTGTGGTTTCATTCTGTTGCTATGATAAAAGACTGATCAAAAGCAACCATGAGAGGAGAGGGTTGATTTATTTATTTTTCCTTGCACCTCTAGATCTCAGCCAATCACTGAGAAAAATCAGAAGCCTGGAAGGGATACAGTCTGCCTGCTTGCTCACTGGTTTGCTTTCATGTGTGATCTGCTAGCTTTCTATATAGCCCAGGCCTACCTGCCCAGGAAATGGCTTGGCCCACAGTGAGCTGGGCCTTTCACAAATTGTCCACAGGCCAACCTGATTAAAGACAAATGCTCCACTGAGGGCCTCTTCAGGTGATTCCAGGCTGTGTCAAGTTGACTGTTACTGCTAACTAGGACAAGTGGGAATGGTCACTGTACAAAGAATGCAGCCATCTTGTGGAGTTTAATGCAGCCACTAAGTGGCAAAATGCTTCAGCCTGTGCTGTTTGTCTAGTGCTCAATTTGCCAGCAACATGACTAAACCAAACAGTTAGCAGTGTAGAGGTCAAGGGGGCGAAGAGAAAAAGGCACAAAGTCCAGATTCCCAACAGCCTGCTCTGAATCTGAGTTCAGCCTCTTGCTTGCCCTTTGGCCAGGTAAGGATGTGCAGAAGTTGGATTTAATTGTTGTCATGTCGAGCCCCAGGTTGTTAACTCGGAAACTGAATACTGTTGGAGAAATGAGGCTCGGAACCTAGAAAATACAGAGCTGAATGATAAGTGTGTCAAATAGATGCTGCCATTAGATGTTGTTTTCTTTTACAATGATGTCTTATTTTACATGGCTCTGATGTCAAATAATCATAAGGTCCAGATAGCTCATGTATGCTGCTATTCTATTTAGTTTTATTATCTAGTTGGTGTTTTGGTGTGGATATATATACATATATATATACATATATATATAGGCATATATATATAGGCATATATATATATATATATATATATATATATATATGTGCTTATCTTTCTATCCTGTCCTACCTCTTATGTCCACTGTTTCAAGCATGTGCTATCAAGCCCATATTTTCCTCACCATTAAAAGGAAGCACCAGAGGACAGCACTTATTTGTCTGATTGAGTCTCTTTCCATCATTTTTCTTAAGATAAGGTTTTTTGCTGAACCTGGAGCTCACCAATTCAGCTATACTGTCAGGCTTGCAAGCTCCAAGGATCCTCCTATCTCTGCCTCCCCACTGCAATTCACCTATCTTTTTACATAGGTGTTAGGGATTGAACTCAGGAATTCATGCAGAAAGCCCTTTATGTATGGAGATATCGCTCCAATTCTATATGGGCTCATACATTCAACTCTCTTTTTTGATGATATTCAAAGACAGTGCCATGAAAAAAAAGATATATTTTAGATTGTAGAAAAGTTGAACATGCCTTTGAACTGTTTTTGTTGTTGTTAATATCTTGATAATTTGAAGTTGTTTAAAGACTGGGTGGACGTAGGTATTGTTTACTATAATATTAACATGAGTGGGAACATTGTGTTCTTTCTTGGTCTATCTCTCTGTCTCTGTCTGTCTCTGTCTGTCTCTCTGTCTCTGTCTGTCTCTCTGTCTCTGTCTGTCTCTGTCTGTCTCTCTGTCTGTCTCTGTCTGTCTCTCTGTCTCTCTGTGTGTGTGTGTGTGTGTGTGTGTGTGTGTCTGTCTCTGTCTCTGTCTCTCTCTCTCTCTCTCTCTCTCTCTCTCTCTTTTTCTCTCTCTCTTTCTCATTTTTTCTCTCTTAACAAAAATGTTGTGGTAGTGCTAAATACCAAGCCCAAGCCTGGCATGTACTAGGAAATAATTGTAACACTGAGCTACATTCCCAACTCTTGTTTATTCTGTTTGTTTTGAAAACAGAATCACTTTATATAATCCAAGCCTGCTTCAACTTGACATCTTTCTATCCTGTCCTACCTCTTACGTCCAGCGTTTCAAGTATGCACTATCAAGCCCATATTTTCCTCACCATTAAAAGGAAGCACCAGGCTCATAAACTTCTATTGTCAATAATAAGTAGGCACACTAAGAAATAATGAATGAAATAGATGCATTTTTAGTTTTAAGGGAGCTTTACTCTGTGAGAGAACTTTAGTGAACTTCTACAGATTTCCCATTGGTCCTAACTTGTGAGAATGTCACTGGTACTGATAATGATGATAAAATAATGACAAAGACATTGTCTTTGTCTTTAGGGAACTGTATCAGAAAGTATGGACTGCTTAGATATTTTCCAGGTTGCACACTTGCTCCAAATTTGTATATGGGAGATTTTTTTTTTTTATCCCCTGCCATGGTTACTATGTTTCACCTACCAAATTGAATGATTACAGTTCCCTGTTTACACAGAAAGGTGATTTGACCTGCTATTTAAAATGTAAAACAAACTGTCCAAGCTACCACAAGCATCTTTAACAGACTGAACAAGGGGGAGAGTAATTGAAAGTGGGCAGAGCAAGCAATTAATTCCATGGCTCATCAAATCACTAAGTCCCCCTGGTCTACTGCTATAATTTTATGATTTAGAAACAAAATCCACAATATATTCAAAAAGTTTCCTTTCTCTAAAGTAAGCACATAAGACCCCATCTAGTCTTTCAGCATAATTAATATATTGACAATTAAATCAATTGCTAGGATTATAAGGTAGTCTCACAAGTTACTTAATAATTTAAAAAAAAAATCACTTTACTGAATGTAGTGGTGCGTGCCTGCAATCTCAGAGCTTTAGAGAGAGGCTGAGACAAGAGAATCATGAATTCATGGCCTGCCTGGGCTTTGGAGTAAGTTCAAGGCCTATGTGGGCTACATAGTGAGACATTGTCTCAATATAAAAACCAACAAATAAAACAACAAAAACATATTACAAGTTTTCTTTGTCTTAAACAGGAATACATGAGGGAACAAGACAAGGTATCTCTCCTCATAGCCTACTAGTGTATGTGAGGTTACGCTAATTTTAACCTTATAAGGAAATGATTGTAGGTCAGAGATGTACAGAAAAGCTCTGACAGGCAACATCTTTTTTTTTTCTCAAAAAATGAATACAAACTATTAAAACCTAAGACCACCGAACACAGCACACCAGTGGGACAGAAGGTGGACAATTCTTATCTGTGGCACCCGTTTTTCTGAGAAGTCCCCAGGGGCCTGTGCAAATTGAGCAAATCAAGAGGGATGAGATTAGAGCCCACTTCTCAAGTTCCTGCTGTCATGGCCCCACTGAGTCAAAAGCTCATCAGTCAAGTGCTACCCTGTTGCTCTGAAGTTGATACTACAGGGTTCAAGAATGAGAAGGCTGCCCACTGGAAGAGGTTAGTCAGGCGGAATCCTGATAATAATCAAAGATCTGTCTTTGGAGAGATGCATGGACCTGCTTTTCCATCTTGTCCCAGTAACCCACCCACTCCATTTCTTGATTTAAAATGAGCAGTTTTTCCATAGCTTATTATCCAAGATTTTTTTTTAAAGAAGAGGCTTTTTTATTGATTCAAAAAAATGAAAGCCAAATGAGAATAATAATCAAATTAAGGACTCAATCATTTAGCATTCAACAGTTATACATACATATACACACAGGGAAGTTAAAAGTGGGTTCCTTTGGCCATTGGATGGCTGATATCATTTGCTCTTTTCCTAAGAAAAACTAGTTTTCTACTTGATTTATGCATACTGATGGCCAAACTATGCAGCCTCTGCAAATGGGTACTGTCACCATTGCAGGTCTCCTTGGATTCCTGGGAGAATCAACTGAGCCTATATACGATATGCGTAGAAGCTAGGCTTACAGGCACCAAGAATATATCAGTGTAGAAGGTATCAGTGTTATATCGTCCTGAACAACCAAAAGCATCTGTAGCATGAAGGGAATGCAACACTTTCCTGGGGCTTTCTCCTGTCTCTACAGGAGAAAAGCCCATGGTGATATTCTACACTTGACTTGAAGCTTGGGTTTTGG
Organism: Montemys delectorum; assembly: GCA_019843815.1. Taxonomy (NCBI): domain Eukaryota; kingdom Metazoa; phylum Chordata; class Mammalia; order Rodentia; family Muridae; genus Montemys; species Montemys delectorum. Next base: position 16,398 of record JADRCD010203879.1, read on the forward strand.
AGGGCACTGGAAGGAGACAGAACTATGTATGGGATTTCTTCATTGAATCCTACATATTGTTTCTAGCTTGATGGAGTTTAACCAAGATGACTTGTTTTCAGGAATGGGTCACAGGGAGTTAGGCCATGGGGTAGAATATCTTATAGAAGATGAGTATATGGGAAGTCTCCATTATCGAGGCAGGAAAAACAAAGAGCTCTCTCTGAGTGAGAAGAGAGAAACAGTATCCCAGTTTGGACCTTAAGACAGACTCCAGCATAATCCACAATTCTTGAGACTCGTATTACCTAGAAGCCACACAAGTCACAGAGTGAAGCTGGTCTCCGAGTAAAAATCTGAGTCTAAAGCCCCACAGGCAGGGGTATTATCATTTTTTCACAGATCTAGGGGCCCTCTGTGCTCAAAAGCAGAAGACATTCATGGACAGATTCATCCAGTGACAGTGTAGACCCCAGTAGAATAAGGAGGTCGAGGCATTGAAACTTTCCATTGCACACCTGCAGCTAAAAACATCAGTGGGCACCCGGATGCCACAAAGTCCATCCTCATCAACAGCTAGCTGGCATGATCAGCTCTGTAAGAAAGACCCTGGGTAGGGAGCCTAAGACTTCTCCATAACACTGACTTAAGAGAGGCAGCTATGGGGACTGTGAATGACTTCACACACATCATTAAGATTTTCCAGTCTTGACACAATGGCCTATTTGGGAATAAGGAGAAAAAGCAAAAAGGCATAGACTAGAGAGAAGTAGCCATGAAATGGACCTTAAACTTTGCAGGCACTTTCTCCCAGTGAACCCAGGCTTAATAGAGCTTTGTGTTAGGAAAACATGGACTCAAATTGGTTTGTTTTTTTTTTTAATGGGGCTGTGGGTTCCCCATGTCCTTACCATGGGTTGTTATTGGCAAGAATTGTCTCACAACCTTTGGGATGACTGCATTGTTCTTGTTTTAGTAGGATTAAACCTGGTTGAGAAACCAGAAAAGGGTCATTGGTGGGGAGGGAGAAGAAAAATATCGGAGGAAAGGATGAAAGTATACCATTGGTAATATGAATCAGGGAAGGGAAATAATGAATGGAGCTTTAACTGGGTAGAGGATAGAATGGGAGGGAAGAAAGGGGATGGGGAAAAGATAACTAACACTAAACATATCTAGAAAAGCCAAGTGGAAACCTATTATTTTATAAGTGTCATATAGATGACTATTTATATTCATATTAAAGAGTTTATTGGAGTTACTATACACAGAGGAAGATTCTCCTCTAGGAAGCCTTACATTGTAAGTTTAAAAGCCCAGTGCCAGTCATGGGATACTAGGTTGTTGGTCTTATAGAACTCCAAACAACATGAGATATTGCTATTGTCCTTGATTGCTAGGGCTTGTTGGAAAGACCCTAATCTCAATAACACCACACACTTTGGTCGCTGGACATGAAAAAATGATGTTGGTTCTGACCAGGAAGCTCCCTACCTGTTATCCAACTTGGATAGTACTGGAAGATGCTAGGCAGTTATCTTGGGGAGGGGACTCACCGGCAGTCTTACCCATAAATGAATTCTGTGTGAGCTACAGTCATGACCAGATTGAAAAGATGTGTCCATGGGTGCTATGGTGACACAAATATGCAAGTTCTTCTTGATTGGTCTATTTCATAGGAGGAAACATGCATGGTACTATAAATCTAGGTAAGAAACCATGGTTGGGCACCCATCAGCCCCAAGGATGAACATATCGCTATTATTTTGCTGAATGTACACAGTATCAAAGTATCATGTAAATCATATCTCTCTACCTATAAGTTAGTGACGTTCTCAAAACTCAGCAGACAGTTTCTCTGTGCAGTGAATAGCAGTTAATGTAGAAATTCACAGCTGGTCAGAAATGCACAGAGATATCTGGGGACTGCACAGCCTTATATGGGACATCTCCATCACACCTTTACCTCAAGATTTAGCAACCAATGTAAGAAGTCAGAGAGGATTGGGGTGCCGTTGTGTATTCCCAACATAATAGAACCACTATTCTCATGAGCTCACATAAACCTGATTGCCTGTACAAGACCTGCACAAGATCAAGCCAGTCAGCATTTCAGCTTGGAATGGAACAGGCTCAGGAATTCCCATCTTTAAGTCAGGAGCTGTGAACGATAGATGACTTCTGGAGAAAGGAAAATCTTTCCTTAAAGGTAGGTTGATTATACTCCATTGGATGGTCCCAAATTCACGAGTATGTGAGCAGCACATATTGGATTGGGGCTACTAAAAAAGAAAAAATAAACTAAAGAAAATACAGGATTGGGATGGGTGGTGAATTTGGAGGAGTTAGAGGAGAGTATGGAGCAAGTAGAATTAAAATATCTAATGTGAATGTGTGAAATTCTCAAAGCACTAATACAAGTACTGCATTAATTTGCTAACACCTGAAACTTTTATCTCCTCTTCCCCAGCACATGTTTGACAGTTCTGTAGAGTCTTACAGTTTATATGTAGAGCCTATAATGGTCACTTTAAAGCACCTAAAGATGGTTTTCTATACATAGACCCAGTACCCAAAGTTCTACACAAAGGTAAATGATTCTCCAACAGAGATTTGAGTTGGAATCATTTTGCTTCCTACAGTATGGCCACTGCTTGGAGAACAATGATTGTGAATCAGGGATCATTTTGTTTTTTATTTTATCCCCAAATTTCTAGTCGCTGATTTTGTGCAGTAAACTTCCTTCTCATAACTTCCCCAGAGGGAATAAGTGGAAGACCACAGGATCTTAGAACTTCCAAAGAACTTTTAAAAGATTCTGAATTAATTGTGTGCGTGTGTGTTTATATGTAAGTGTTCGTATGCATGTATATACCTCTTCCTTGGAAGCCAGAAGACAAGCTTCAGTGTCTTTCCATAGGTGGTATCCACCTTTAGATTTTTGATAGTGTATCTCACTGATCTGGAACTGGCTGTGAAGTTAAAACTGCCTGATCAGCCACCCCTAGAGATCTCTTTGTACCTGTCTCCCTAGCACTTGGGTTTTCTAATACATGCAACAAATCTGCCTTTTTAAAATGGGGCTAGGAATCGAATTCAGGTCTTTCTGCTTGGGCAAACACTTTACTGACTGATCTGTCTCTCTCAACTCCTATCTTATGGCTTAGTTTTATATACAGACTGACTGTGACTTGGATAGTTACTAATTGCTTCTTTTTTTTTTCTTTTACTATTTACTGTCACCATTTCCTATTGAGTGCTACACCCTTCGGATTCCAGTCCAGCACACAAATTGGGGTGCATGTTTGGAGGAAGCCTAAAATATATATCTAGCACACTTCCAGCTTCAACATGAGGCATGGTCTTCTGCATATAGATACCCATTCCAGAAGGGAAACACTCACAGATATTGATCCAAGTTTCTTCCCACTGAAAGCACTGCAAACAGGGTTGTTTGTCTTTGCTGTACATTTAAATTCCTTGTGGTTGATCTTGGTTGGAAATTTGACACACATGGGAAGAAGGCACCTTAATTAAAGAATTGCCTCCATCAAAATTGTACTGTAGACATGTCCGTCAGGGTGTTTTCTTGATAGTTAATTGACCAAGGAAGGCCCAGCACACTTAGGGTAATACCATCCGTACTGCCTGTTTTTGTGGGTCAACTTGACATAGGTGAGGGCCACCAGAGAGAAAGGAGAGTTGAGGAAATGCCTCCGTGAGATCCAGCTGTAAGGGTTTTTCTCAATTAGTGATCAATGGGGGAGAATGCAGCCTATGGTGGGTTGTGCCCTCCCTGAGCTGATAGTCCTGAGTCCTGTAAGAAAGCAGGCTGAGCAAGCTAAGTGAAGCAAGTCAGTAAGCAGCACCCCTCCATGGCCTCTGCATCAGCTCCCACCTCCAGGCTCCAGGCTCCAGCTCTGCTTGAGTTCTTGCCCTGACTTCCTTCAATGATGGGCTGTGATCTGGAAGTGTAAACTGAATTCTTTCTTTCCCAGCTTTTGTTTTGGTTATGGTGTTTCATTGTCACACCAATAGAAACCTTAAGTCACTATCCCTGAGCAGACATAAGAAACCTATCTGGATATAGATGGGGAACAAGCCAATAAGGAGTGTTTTTCTTTCATCTCTGCCTCGAGTTCCTGCCTTGGTTTCCCTTGATGACATAGTGTAACTTATAAGCTAAACAAACAGTTCCCTCCCCATGTTGCTTGGAGTCATGGTGTTTATCACAGTTACAGGAAGCAAACTTAACGGGATTCACAAATAAATGGTTATAAGTTACCAGTGATAGAGTGTTTACCCACATTTTAGAGCCTGGTGAACTGGGAGGAAAGAATGCAGTTTCCTTCCAAAGAGAGAAATTGACTTGATTGATAGATTTCCAAACAGCCAACTTTTCTGCAGAAAGGGAATGCTTCCAGTTGAGAATTCCTGGGTTTTATTGGACTTGTGTAGAAGGAGATGCTAGTGATGCAGGAGGTTAATGTCTGCCACAGTCTGGGTATTCTGCAATGACTTTCTTCACAGCGTGTTCATTTGAAGAGTAAAGAGGTCTTTATGGTTACTGGGGGTTTAATGAGGATCACAATGGCCCACAGACACTTATGGCAGCATTTAAATAACCCATAACCTCTGTGCTTATCATGAGGGGGAACCTGACAATTTTTAGGAATTACAAACATTTCTTCTATAAAACATTGCCATTTCCACAGCCTTTTCCAATGATTCCCTTCTCACTATATCGCAAGGTATAAATGGCAGGATGTGTGTTACTATGGAAACGACCTCCTGTCTATCTGTTACTCAAACACGTGAAAGATAAGGCGTGAGATTGTACTTTCCCAGTAGATATCTTGGTGAAGGTTTTTTCTTTTCTCTTTCCCCGCATATCTTCCCTTTCTAACCATTTGAACCAAGTGAAAATTTGGGGTGGTGTTGGAAGGGAAATGATGAGCTAATTCAAAACACCAAAGTTTTCTAGAAGCTTAAAGAATAGAGTGGAGACAAAAGGTCAGTGATGTGACTGAAGCTACTGTCCAGAAGCTTCTTAAACCCTTGGCTTCTCCTATGCCATCTAACTTTAGCCTGCATGCATACGAAAGTCACCTGCAGGACCTGATTGGCTTCTCCACTGTGTGTTACCCTTCCAGCCTATAGGTCTGAGGATTCTTGCTTTTCCTAAATACCATGGGATGCTAATCTCTTGGTCTAAATACAAAACTTGAGAACTATTCTTCCCAATTTATTGAAATCATTTTATTGTTTAAAAAATACACATATAGCCAGTGACATGGTGTATCCAGAAAGGGCTAACATGCTTGATTGAGGACATGAATTTGATCCTTGGGGACTTTCTGGTGGAAAGCAGAACTGACTGCTTGAAGTTGTCATCTGACCTCTACACATGCTCACATGCACATGCACAGAAACGCACAATGAGTAAATAAAGAAATGTAAAAAGCATATATACTACACTCTTAACCACTTTAACCATTTCCAGCTCTAGGTTAGTAGTGTTAGCTTTCTTTTTCATTGTGCTTCCTTCACTACTATGTGTCTAGAGAACTTATTATCCCAGCTTAAAAACACTGTACATGCTAATCAATAACTGAGTAGTCTCTGCTTCCTTGGCAACCACTACTCAGATTTCCATCCTTTGCTATTATTTTGATGTACTGTAAAAACCTCATAAAGTAGACTCATATGATGTAAAACTGGGTTATTTCACTTGGCACACTATCTTCAAGTCATGTAAACTATGGAAGAGGTAGATAGATAGATAGATAGATAGATAGATAGATAGATAGATAGATGATAGATGATAATTGACATATACATGATAGATGGTTGAAGATAAACATATAGCTAGATGACTGATTGAAACTATAAACATATAGTTAGATGATATATATATATATATATATATATATATAGAGAGAGAGAGAGAGAGAGAGAGATATGACAGATATGTTTGTTTCTGCCTTTTGACTATTCTAAGCAAAGCTGCCTTGAACATGATTGTATAAATATCTGTCTGAGAAATTTTTAGCATTGGATTTTTCATTCTAAACATTTCACCTGCATGATTGTACTCTGCTTTAGAAAAAGGCATTCTATTAATATTATATGCATTTTAAAAAGAAGCAAACTGAGACAGAATTCACCTTGCTTTCCTGAGGTCACACAGTTGGTGAACAGCCTAATTTCCACTGGAGGCAAGCTGGCTCCAGGTTCAGGTGCCCAGCACACTCCACTGCTTTCTCTACTACATAAAGTATTTTCTTAGTCACAGAACACACTTCTTGCTCATGAAATTACTAATTTTCTACAATAAGGGTAAAGGCAAGTACCTTTAAAACTATATGACTCATATAAAATTAAAGAATCAAATGTATATGAGGATTTAAAAAGTCATGCAAACAAGTCTACCTAGGTTAATTATATTTCTGTTTTATTTCATTTCTAGAACAAAGTAGGCTAAGTCCTTTCTGAAGTATGTCATCTGAAGGTCAAATGTATTTACAATTGCCCAAAGGCCTCTACTCTGAGCAGTAGAAATAACAGTCTCACAGTCGAATGAGTTGTCCTTTGAATGGCTAGGTTAGCTGGACTGGCCCCTTGTCATATATTCAGCTCTCTGGCTAATTAAAGCAAACCATCCATTGAGAAATTCCAGCAGAGGAATCTACATCCAGTTTAATTAAATTAGCATGCTGAATGAATCACAGGCTATGACTGGCATGGTATAGGAAAAATCCAACAGAGAACATAGGATGCAGGCAAGCAATGCAAGTGGCTAAGATAACCTTGGAGATCTGCTTAAAGTACTGGATCTCGTCTATTTCAGAAAGGCCCTTTGCTCTGCTGTGGATTGCCTACCTCTTGTCTAAGAAACACATGGCTTAGTGCACAGGGCACTGTGTGTCGAGTTGCAGAATCGATGGGGAAGCTGGATTACAGGGGCCTAAGGAGATTTCTTATATTGGTAGCCAAGAGCCACTGTGAATTGCTGAGTGCAACAGTCATGTCATGTCCCAAAATTGGCATTCCATGGCTCTTCTCTCCAGGTGCCAGCTCTTATAGTCTGTCTGCCTCTGACCCCTCTTCCATGAAGTTCCCTGAGCAATACAGAGTGGAGGAGCCCCCAAATTCCCTCCTTCATTGGGAGTACTATTATTTAATGGTTGCTGATGGAGGCAGAGTCACCCCTCCTACAGGGACAGGATTGCTGGTAGGTTGTTCATGCTCCAGTGGATAGCCACACACCCATGAGCAGTTAGGTAGCACTAGTTGGACTCAGGGGGTTATTAATAACAATTAAAAAGGGATATGAAATTGGAAAGGAAATGAGGTGAAGATACTAGAGGGAGGACCTGGAGGGAGGTGGTATTGAATGGATATGAACATCATACATAGTATAAATATATGAAACTTTTGAAGAATGAAAATATTATTTAAAAGGGTAGGAGTGTCACCAATTAGGGATTTTTTTGATGCATTTTAAAACGTACATGTTTTTACTCTGGAAATTGTCCTCTGGTTATCATGGAGTTTGATATTAGTCTATGAAAGGAAACAGGCTTGTCCATTCCCCAGACATTATCTTGGGTCACACATGCATGTCCTTCTGTTTGTCAGCCTTGCGCTATGAGAAAACCAGAAGATCATTACTGCATCGATCTGCTTGAGGAGGAAATCCAACCTCTAAGTAGAAGGGACTAAACTGAAGAGAAGATAGAATATATAAGAAAGGCCCTTCTCAGGCTGGCTTGTGATTAAGAATGCTTGCTGCTCTTTCAGAGTTTGATATCCAACACCCTCATCAGGTGCACCATAACTGCCTGTAGCTTCAGACCCAGACTGTCTGATGCCCTCTTCTGGCCTCTCTGTGTACCAACATTCACATGCACATGCACATATGTGCAGCTATGCATACACACCCACCCACCCTCCCCCCCCCCCACCCAAACACAAACCCCATAAATAAAACCAAGATCTTTGGAAAAGGTACTACACTCTGATGTAGCTTGGATGGCAAGAAGATAGATAGATACACAGAGTATTGGAAATTCAGTCAGAAGGGTTTATCTTACATGATCAATGACATCATGAAACATGGCAACCTTGCAAATATTTGAAGAGCTCTGTTACATGTATTCTTGACTCTAGACTATACATACATGGTGTCTAGCCTTATGTGTTATAACCTAAATGCTGTCAGCTCCTCAAACGACCTAACTTTGCTTCTTATTTGTGGCCTTGGATGGGCTGTGCTTTTGGGGACTGTTGAGTGTCTTCCAAGAGAGACCTAAACAAGCATCTGCCCAGTTAGAGGGTCAAAGAATTGGTCCTACCCAGGGCTAGCTGCATGAACCAGTGAGTTCATTTGCATTACTTACAGTAGTATTGATTCTAGTGTGTGTGAATTACAGGGACGTAGGTGGTTCGAAGGTAGTTGTGTCCACAAATGTCCTACCTCAACATGGGTGAGGGCTCACAGAATCTGCACTCCCGATAGCCCTGCACAAATTGCCAACAATGTGGCTGATCACAAAGGCTATCTTCATCAAATGTTCCTGCATCTACAACCTTGGGAAAGGGTCTTGTGTAGCTTGTAAGCTTCAAGATAGTCCTGCATTAATAGATTTTGCTCACTTTCTGACCTTACAAGTCAGTCTTTCTCATTCTTCAGGAATGAATGCTTTCATTCAGAGGAAAAAAACTACACAACAGGAAGATTCTACCTAGCATCTGTCTAGCAAAAGGTATTTCCCCATCAATTAACATCAATATAATCTGACTAGATCTTTTTGTTAAAAAAATGTGTGTGTGTGTATGTGTGTGTGTATGTGTGTATGTGTGTGTGTATGTGTATGTGTGTGTGTATGCGTGTGTATGTGTGTGTGTATGTGTGTGTGTGTGTGTGTGTGTGTATGTGTGTGTGTGTGTGTTTTACATCAGAAGGTGGAGGTCTATTTCTCAGAGCTGGAGTTACTAGGATCCGCAGGATGCTTACCTTGGGTGCTGAGACTTGAACTCAGATCCTCATGACTGCACAAGTACTTTTAACATCTCTCAAACCCCTCTGAATTCTTTTTAGACTAACACATAGGATTGCTCTTTTATGATTTTATTAAAAATAAGTTATTGTTAAATACCAAAGGACTTATATCCCAGTGTTTCCATGTACATTAAATCTCATATTTCTATATTACAGGTTAATGATGATTATTGAAATTGAAAGGGACAAATTAAGGGTGAGTGTGTACCTTGATAATGTTAAACCACTTTTATTAGTTATTTCTGCCTTGAGTCAAGCATTTATTTTTCATACTAATTATTTTGTATAGGACAATTTTTAAGAGTTTCTCTTGCGTTTGTATACAACATTGAATCTGGGATATAACCTGGTGAAGTTTTGGTAATCCTGTTTCTACAGCTTTGAGCATCCTCCTTCCTTAGTTTCTGCCTTTTTCTTCAAACTGTTTCATATCTAGACCAGTCTTTTATTATCTCCAGTTGCACAACTCTCTTCAAGGACTTTGCCTTTCTTTGTACCTCTTTCTCTTTACTAGAGTTCTCACAGTATCTCTGATGATCCAGATATTGCAATGGTTTTCAACCTCCCTAATTCTGCAACCCCTTAATACAGTTCCTCATGTTGTGGTGACCCCCAACCATACAATTATTTGTGTTGCTACTTCTTAGCGGTAATTTTGCTACTGTTATGAACCATAATGTTAACTATCTGATATGCAGGATAGCTGATATGTGACCCCTGTGAAAGGGCCATTTGATCTCCAAAGGGGTCTCAACCCACAGGTTTGCACATGAAGTCCATGCCTCATTTGCAAAGCTACATTCTGCTATGTTGTCTTTTCTCAGAGATATTAATGTTTTCTTGAAGATATGACTACAAACATTTGGTTCTCTGAAGTCAAAGATTATGACCAGATACTCAGTGTTCTACTCTCTATCTGTCAGTATTCTCAGTTGCTTATAGGACTAAGATATACTGAGGCACTTATGTAAACTCAGGACTTATTGGGAGAAAATCAAGAGACTCAAAGGATCTGTGGTCTGAAGAACTGGGCTACATCATCCACAGGACCAATACACCAGATCTTGCTAGGTCTCTTATACACTAGCTGGAAAACATGGGCAGTCCTACTTATGCCTCTAACCATGATTTTGGGTGGCAGTTTTGTGCAGAATTGGGCCCCTTTTGGGCAAGTGCTAACATAGACTGGCTGCTTTGACTCTGTCTGTACATTGTCTCATTACCTAAACAGGAGTCACTTAATGCTTTAGACTGCAACACCCTTAAAGCCCCAAGTGTGCTTGGCAGTTAGTGCCCATGGGGCCACATTTGAGCAATGGGCAACAGATAGGCCTGTCCCCCTATCCAGTTCTCAGACATTCATCTCTGCCATCTACTTCTTCAAACACCCCCAGGTAGTATTATATGGTGAGTCCTGGTAGCCCATCATGGCAGCTAAGTAGTGTACACAGCTCTTCATTAATATTCTTTCCTTCCTACTTAAAACTTTAATGCCTGCCCCAAGATCACATCTCTCCAAAACTATGAACTCAAAAAGCTTTTCTTTTCAGGAGGCTTAATGAAGCCTTGTTTGATTAGTATCACCCTTACATATTTACTAGTTTACAAACTAAAGAATACACTGTTTGTTTTAAAATGTTTCTCTGGTGGCTGGAGAGTGTTGGGTGCGGACTTAAGAGAGCTTCCTCTTGTTGCGTAGGATTTCAGTTTGGGCCACTGCATCCACATGATAGCTCAGAACATCTGTAACTCAGTTCCAGGAAAGATGTTGCCCTCTTCTGGCCTCTATGGATTCCTGGATGCACATGATGCACACACATACACACAGACAGACACAGGGGCACATAGACACACACATACACACACACACATACACACACACACATACACACACACACACACACAAGTTACTGTATTGATTGTAGTGCATACTCTGAATTAATTTGAAGTCTGACTTGAGTTTACTTTTGCTATATTTAGCCCTTAGAATGCTATTCCCTCTCTGTCCCATGGACAACTTATGCTGATTAGATTGTGACTTTCAAATTTCATAAGGTTTTGTCATGGACAAATAGTAATCACTGTCTTTGCTCCATGTTTATCCATGCAGTTTTACTCACACCATCGCCTGCTACTAAGAACAAGCTGCATGAAGAGTTAGGGTGAGAGATGCTCTCAAATTTTGTTTATTTTGATGCTTTGCCTCCATTTTTATAAAGAATATTTTATCATATATTGAACTCTATATTGATTATAATTTCTTTCATTTTTTTAAATGATGAGGGACAGCTACAGTCTGGCCTTTATTCTTTTTTTTTTTTAATCTTAAATATCTATCAATTGTGTATGTGTGTCTGTGTGTGTGTCTATGTCTGTATTTATCTGCTTTATAGTATATGTATTACATTTATGTCTGTTGTCCAAAGAAGCTAGAAAAGGGTTTAAGCTGCTATGTGGGTTCCAAGAACCAAACTTGTATCCTCTTCAAAAACAGCAAGTGGTCTTGGTCATTGATCCAAGTCTCTACCCCGAGGTGCTTCACTTTATTAACAGTCATATCATTTTCATGGTTAATATTAATATCTACTTTTTTTCTGGCTGATTTTTGAGATTAGTTTATCTACTTTATTTTTTATTAGTCTTTATCTGTGGACTTCTACTAATTTTATTTATGTGTGGGATTTGTTAGCACTTCATAAGCTTGTGGCTCGGTATATTTTATTAACTTTGGAAATGTCCCATTGCCTTTCTCTTCTCTTCTGGGACTACAATTGCACTTACATCAGCTTCGTGTCCATGACCCATCAGTATTTTAAATGCTGGTTTTGCTCTGTGCTTCATGCTTGGCCTTTTCTTCTCATCTGTTCTGTTAAGTTATTTTTCTCACTGTGTCAAAACTGCCCTCATCTTTCCAAGTGAGAGCTGGTCTCAGTTTTGTGGCTATATTTCTAGAAATTTCATCTGACACTTTACTGACGTGCTTCTTTGCCAAATTCTGTCCTGCCATTTAATGCTTCCAACAGTATATTGTTTCAAGGTACATATTACATATTTGTACTGATTCTCTTTTGCATCTGTTTTATATATGGTTTTTCTTATTCTTCTTTTATGTCAGGTTACAATTCATTTGAATTTTAAATGCTATACCAGAGGTATGACATAAGGATTTCTATTTTAAGCAGATAACTAGCTACAATTAGAACTCCTGGCTCTAATGAGGAATTGTGTTCATTTCAAAGTAGGCATTTCCATGTTGGTTATAGGAACCTTCTGGTGTGACATTGTGTGGAGACATCCGGACCCCACCCCCCCAAAAAAATCTGGAGTAACTTACCAGGACACTTCTCAGTGGATATATATCTTAGTGTTGGTATTTTCTCTCCTATGCTCACGTAATTGTGGAAATATCTGCTCTTCCTGGTCTCTTTGCAGCTTTTAGAGTTGCCACAGTCTCGTCTGAAGAGTAGAACCAAATACTAGGACCAACTATCACGCCTTTTCTCTTTCCCTAGATGTTAGCTCCACTAATATCCACTGCTTTAAAGGCAACTCCCCAGTGTCTTCAGGGGTGTGTGTGTGTGTGTGTGTGTGTGTGTGTGTGTGTGTATGTGTGTGTATGTGTGTGTGAGAGAGAGATAGAGAGAGAAAGAGAGAGAGCGAGAATATGTATAAGATTGTGTGGGTATGTGCATGCATGAGTGAGTGTGTGTCTGCATGTATGTGTATGCACATGCATGAAGTATGTGTGCATGTGTTTTTGAGTGTGTATATGAGGGGGGGTCATTCACTCAAATGCACTCAGTTTATATTAGTAATCCTCAGGATAGAATTTGGTCTGATGTACTAGCTTGTTATTAACATCAACTGAACTTCTGCTCTTGGATTTTAAATGCTAAATTTTCCCTAAATCTCACCCTTTTCCTTAGGCAGAATCCAACTGTGTTGTGTGTTCTGGCTCAGATGCCTACTGGATATTGACTCACAGATCAGCAAGGTGATGATATCTTCCATTTTGTTTGCTGGCAATTAAAGTGTTATTTGTTTAGAGGGAAAACACTTTTCTTCCAAATGTGGATGGTGAAGATAAAAACCATTTATAATAAGAATCATCAAAGCTGAAAAGCTAGGGAACAGATACAGCATTATGAGATCGTCAGAAGATCTAAACAGATGAGTAATTACAAAAACCAGTAATATTTTCTTTTCATACAGTATATTAACTTCTATACAGAGAGAGTGATTTCATAGAACCAAGGGCATGCTGACAATAAATGATAAATCGATAAACATCAAAACAAAGCACCACCACCCCATCTCACATGGATGGGTATGGATATAAAGCCATATACTGAAAAAGGAGGCAGATCTTGAATCCTTAAAATAAATTTAAATTGAAGAAAATCATTGTCCTTGTTAAAGTTGTGGTGATGGAGGGGGGCTCAGCTACATGGCTATGGTTCTTCTAGAATTGTTCATGCACATGCAAAGAAATGCTGTGAGCAGAATGGCTTCATTCAAACAAGCAGAGGAGTGGAAGTCAAAGACCATCTGCTGTTCTATCTAGAACCTGCGTCATGTACAAATTCTTTCGAACTACAGTAAGAAGTTAATGCTAGTGCTTGAGCAATGTTGACATGGCAATTTCCAACCATCTAGAAATTAAGAAGTGGTCTTCACTTTGTGGATACTGATAGAGATTAAAGTTAGAGAGAATCAAGGTGGATACTCACAGAAGCAAAGACCAGCTTTGAACATTGGTAAATCAGTTAGATTAATGTCATTAATAATAGTTAGGAAAACAAATCTGAGGGCCTTCTAGGGACTGAGTCCTACCTTCAGAGCAGGATGCTTGCTTCTGCTTCTGCTTCTCACATTACTCAGTTGTTGGAGCTTAGTATCTGTCAATTTGGGGATTGGGAGGGGATTCAGAAGACACTGAAACAGATAAATGGAGAGTAAGGAGTTCTTATTTGTTTGTTTATTTGTTTTTAAGAAGATATAGTAACACCACAGACATCCAGAGAGGTAATAGCTTCGTAGGGCTCTGAAGAGAACCCAGGGCCCATCCCAGAAACAGGCAGCATGGTAGGGTCTCTGGAGAGAGAAATCAGAGTCTATGTTGAGTCTGTTCTTACAGCTCTCTGAGGATGGAGGCCTATAGCAAAAGCCTGCAGCATGTGTGTGTGTGTGTGTGTGTGTGTGTGTGTGTGTGTGTATTCACATATATTCATATATATATATATATATATATATATATATATATATATTCTTTGAGAATTTCATAAATATATTTTTGTCATATTTACCCACCACTCCTCCTCAAAATTCCTCCCAGAAACATCCTACTTACCTACCCCCAGCTTCATGTTCTCTTTTTAAAACTTACTTCTTTCTTTGACCTTATATTGTAATTACACTTATTTCCCCTTCCACTTTTCTTTCTCCAAGTTCTCCCATATACCCTTCCCTGGTCTCCTTAAAATTAACAGCCTTTGCACCTGTTAATTATTGATGCATGCATATGTTGATGCATATATATATATATATATATATATATATATATATATATATATATACACACATACACACACATATATATTCCTGCGTCTAAGCTTTTCAGTCTGTATAATATTGTGCATATACATGTGTTCAGGGTTAATCAATTGGCACTGGATAATCAATTAGTATGTTCTTCTATGGAAAAATACCTTTTCTCCCACTTTTAGCATCCCTTACCTTCTGCAGGACTGAGGACTAGTGAGCTGTCCTCTGTCTGTGTCAGCATGTTGATTGATGTTGTCCTTGCTCAGTTTATATTTAGGCAGCCACGTTGGCAAGACTTTATTGGTATTGCTTTTCTGGTGGGTGACAGAGAAGAGAGTGGATTGTTTTGAGAATATGGCTTTGATGTAAGCTCACCTTCCAAGTGCTGAATCCTGGCACAGAAAAGTCTATTAGGCAGGGGTTCACAGACAATGTGTCAGTGTGGTGCCTGTCAGTTTCTGTTGAAGAGGAGAGAAAGCAGCTGCAGATATTGTGTCCTGAGATTCTACTGTCTACTTGAGCCTAATCTTACAATCTTGCAGGATTCTTTTCTACTTAAATGTTGATCATTATTATCTAAAAATGTCATGGGTTATAACAGATGGTTCTATGTGTGCAGCCTTATGCAAAAATGATAAACATACTTAACACATTTTATTTTATTTTATTTTATTTTTAATTCTCCAATTATTTCTTGTAATTTGATTGCCAAATTATAAGCAGTGAACTTTGCAGATGACAGACAGATCTGTTACAATGTCAAAAGGCCTTCTGGGTAAAGCCAAGATTAGGATTGTGCATTGTGTCATTCAATTTTGATCATTCTAGGGTTTGAACTCAGAGCTTTGTGAACTCTAGCCAAGGTTCTAACATCAGCTACACCTCAGCCTATGTAGAAGCCAATCTTGTTCTTTGCTTATCACTCTGTGACCCCTTTCTATGACCTAGCCACTTTAAGATGAAGCATGAGGTCTCAAGGAATCCATATGAGCATATGGCTCATTTCCAATCCCTTCAGAATTTGGTTCCTCAAGTCTTGACTCCTTTAAAATACCTTATCTCCAGTCTCTGGCTGTTCCATCTGAGAGCTGTGAAAAGCTCAACTTTAGATGCTTTGTGCTGGCTTTTCTGCAGCCAACCCCATGCTGTTCAACAATCTGCAAATGCATCCACAGAAAATGTAGGATGTTGGGCTCACCTCCAGTACTTTTCCCTTCTCTCCAGGTTCTTGGCTCCACATCTAATAACTAACTATCTTGATTGCTCTCTGATACCTTCCCAATTTTTTTTTTGGTTGTTTTGATTCTGTTTTTGTATTTACCTTTTCTAGTGTTCTTGGTGTAGACTTGGGTCTGCTATATACTAATTCAATATACCCAGAAATAGAAATCTTCAGTTACTATATTTTTGGTCTAAGTATTAAAACCCTAAAAAGTGGTCACGGTCAATATACAATAAAGTTACCTCCAACCTAGAATGATTAAGTAAATGTATGCCCTTAGTCCAAATAAGAATTATTTATTGATCTAAAAATTCAAAATGAATCTTTTGTTCTTTGAGATTTCAACATTGAGGATACAGTTTGAAAGTATTTACTCTTATTGAATACAATTCAATGTATAACATATTTAATTCAACTGAAATCTAAGATATAGGGGCTATAGAGATAGCTCTGTAGTAAAGAGCATTTGATGTTCTGTCAGAGCCCAGCACTAAATGGAGCAGCTTACAACCACTTGTAACTCCAGCTCCAGGAGATATGATGCCCTCTTCTGGCCTCCAGGTATACCCCCACCCAATCATTCAAGAAACACACACACACACACACACACACACACACACACAAATCTCTTTTTAAATCCATGAAATAGCATGTTCTTGTTGCAGAAGTATTTTACATAATTAGCTCTTGTTGTAGCTGGCATTTATTGTACATAAGTACTTTAATCCACATTCTCATTAAATACAACTCATTAAGTATGCAAAAGATTACTGCTATTTATATATTTGAGATGAAGAAACAGGAAAAAGGACAAAAGGATCCCAATGAAAGGCACTGGAGAAGCCAAAATTCCAACTCGAGTGTATTTTATTGCAAAGCTTGTTGGTGTATGCGTTGCGTATATTCTTGGATAAGTTTGCATCTTGTTAGATTTGGAGAGGAAATGTTGAGTACAAACTATAAATAAATATAAATAGGAATGCATATAGGCAGCTATCTATCCACTAAAAAAATTATCATTTTCTGATATTGTTTGGGCCAACAACACCCAAGGACAAACGAAGCCAGTGCCTTCACCTCTTCTCATCAAGTTTTCCCAATCTGCCACAACCTTTTAATAGTTTGCAATCCCCACTGGGAAAGCCAGCACAGAAGTTCACCAGGAGCTGCAGCTGTTCCCACATCCTGGCTTGTTAGTTCAGTAATGCGGAAGGGGATATGAAGGCTGCGGGGCCCCGTGATGATGATATTATTGGACTTTAGGATACTATTAACAATTTGCAATACAAATGACTTGTCTGCAGGAAGGGAATCGCACTGTAGTCATGCCCAATCAATGTAAGAATTTCAAAACAAGTGAACATGTGGGGAAGCACAGGTGGGGGTACCAAGAACTAAGCTTTCGGCTTGCCACTACCCTGCCAGTCAGAGAGTTCAAAGTCAGAACACAAGTGGTTAGCTGTGTTGTAGAATTCTCCATCCCCATCACTGAAAATAGACAAAGATAAGGAAAAAATAACATCTTCCATGAACATGGAAAAAGAGTATCTTTTGCTTCCATGCTTAGACTCCTAGTACCACTCCCTGAAGATAATGCAGGGATGTACCTTTTGACATTGTGCCTTGATGTCGTCTACAACTCTCTGGAGCTCCATTCATAGCTATCCTGGGATCTAGAAGGTGGGAGGGCTGCTGGCTAGACATATCCAATTGTAGACAGAACTTAGATGCAAATTGAAATTGCTCCTCACATAGTGAATGAAGGTTTAGGGTATATCTTCACAATATATTGTAATTTTAGTTTTTGATGTGTTAATTCTCAGAGTGCTTAGTTCACCCTCCTAGTGATGGGTATGTAACAGAAATACCATCTGAAATGAGAGTTCAGTATTTCTAAACAAAAGGGAGAGTTAAGAGTATACAGATTTAAGAAAGCATGTAACACTAACTCCAAGCACATGGGCTCTGGTATAAATGGAGCTACACTTGGCCATTTTCTTTCCTTTCCTCTTCTGGAGCAATGGGTTTCCTTCATTTGTTTCTTTTAGGGACAAAAGACTTAGGAGCCTTTAAATTTATACTTTCACTTCACGTCCTACACCTATTAAGATTCAATTTTCTTTATGTTGGCCACAAAATTTAAACAGTATTGAGAAAATGATTTACTGAAAGCAATTAAAATCAATCATTAAAACTAACCAATGATCCCTCTCTGAATCATATTAGTCTGCCGTCTGAAGATACTTATTCTTAATTTCTAGAATTAAAACAAAGTTTTGAACCCTAAATGGAAAGAACACACCATTATTTACTTGAATACTGACTATTTGTTTTGCTTTAATGTGCAATTGTAAAAAAAAAAAATGTAGTCATTTTGATAGCTGGGTATTTGGTTATTTTGTAATTCAAGTATAGTGTTTCTTAGGAGTTAGTTAACTCAAGCTGAATGGTGACCCATGAGAACCCCAGGCTCACCTTATCTGTGATATGGCTCGTGTGTCCTTAACTGTAGATCTCCACCCATTCTCACTGTTCTCAGATGGATTTGCCTTCCAGTGGCGAACACAACACATTCCAATTGCTCTTCAGACTTTCTTGATTACCAGGACCCAAGACTAAGCTCAGGTTTGCTTGGTAATTGAAAACAGTTTTCATGGTGAAAATGGTTGATATCTTCTACTTGACACAATTAAATCAAAACCAAGTGACCAGATACTTGTTAGGTTGGTTGGAGGACTTTAACACAGAATAGGATTTAATACAAGGAGGTGTGGAGTTAGCAAACTCAGCATAGGACTTGTAGTTCTTTCTTTTAGTCTGGGCCCCTTTAACACATTCTAGAGCACTATATAATAACTCAATGACTCAAGCCTGAGTTTCTATCAGATCACCTGGGGGACTTGTTACTGCAGAGGTTGCCACCAGTTTCTCATTCTCGGTAAGTCTGAGGTGAGATTGAGAACTGGTGTTTTTAACAAGCTCTCAGGTGGTGCTGATGGGCCTAGTGCCGTTAAAACATTTGAAGACTGATTGCTTTAAGAGCTTGGGGAGCTATGTAGCCCAGGCTGGCCTTGTACCCCTGAACTATTACCAGTACCTCTGTGGCTCCAGTAGGCCTGGGCTCGGAGCAAAATATTCCTGCCATTATTGCTGCCCTGATTCTCCCAGGCAAGGGCACGGAGCACAGACAAGGGCACAGCATCCCACGAATGGAGAAGGTACTGTTACAGCATGAATTCCAGGAGGTTGACTGATGGACCCTGGGAAGCGGCTGCCAAGAGAAGCCCTGGATTCCCCTAGATCTGCCAGTGTCTCCTGTCAATTTGTGAGAGAGTCTGAGAAGTGGCTTCTTGTTGTGCTGTGGTTTTCAGTTGATTTCCTGCCTCATTAACTAGAAGGAGGGTAAAAGTGAGGTTGGGGTTCAGTGACCTGCTTCAGAATAACCAGGAAAGGTTATTAGTGGTTTTTAAAGCAGGACGAATTTCATCCCTCCTGGGTCTTCCCACTGGTGGATTAGACAATGAGATGTTTACTTCTCTGAAATGGTGGCCTGATATGATATTTTGTCTCCATTCTTTCTCATTGCTTTTTATTGCTTTAATGAATGGTTTTATTTTGGAAAAAAAATGAGCCCTGCAAACATTAATGAATATTGCTTTGCACTCACAGCTTCCCCCTTCTAGATCATGAACTGTTGAAACTGGGGCATGCTTGCTTTCTCTACTCTTATGTTTTGATGAACATTCCAGGGCAAGTTACAAAGATCATGACCCTTCACCACTAAATAATTCAGCATGTTTTGCCCAACAATAAGGCCAGCTTCATGCATAATCACAGTAAAATTATCCTTTCCAAAATTTAATATTGATTCAACCATGTATCAATATGCTTCTATATTCTAATCTTGCCCCCTGTCCCATTATCTATTTATCAGTGTTTACCATTGCATGCCAAGGGCTCAATCTTGGTCACAGGGTACCTTTAGTTGCTCTGTCTTTCTCCTGTGCTTTAACTTGGAACTTATTCAGACATTGTCTTGCAGACGGTGGACTGCTGTGAAGAGTGCACGTTGGCTCTCCTGCAGTCTGTGAGGACTGGTTGTATCTTTTCTTATATTTTGATCCAGTCTATGCACTTTGGGAAGGATGCTCCTAAAGTGACATCTTACCTTTTTTAGTGTCTCCTATCAGCAAATGCCTGCTGTCATTTTATCCCACTAATGAAGAACAGTGCTTGGTTTATTTGCTGACAGTGTGGTCTACCACACTCCTTCTTTGAAAAAATACTTTGCTCTTTCGGTTATTAATATGTGTTATTATGAGAAATACAGAAAGTGTATAAATGTCTTTCCTGGGAGCAAATGTTCACCTGATGCCTTTAACATTCATTACCAAGTCTTTACTGTACCAGCTATTTATTTCCATGAGACTCCAATGATAAGGTTTCTGTAACCTGCATTGCTAGATCTTGCATTTCACAGAAAGAAACAAAGAGTTTTCTTCCTCCTATTATAACCATCATGAAAGAAGAGGAATTTTATTGTTTGAGAATTTCACACATGCATATAATATGGTTTAATCAAATCCACCTTCCCATTTCCTCACCTTTAATTTTTCCCCTACCCCCTCCCACACTTTTCTCTCTCAACTTCATTTTCTTTCTCTGTGTCTCTCTTTGTCTTTGTTTGTCTCTGTCTCTCTGTGCCTCTGATTCTCTCTCTCTTTCTCTCCATCCTCCTTCCCCTGTGTAAACTCATTGACTCCTCTTAGTGTTGCCTATACATGCATGGACATAAGACTCCCTAATTCCACATGGATAGCCTTTCAGAAGCAACATGTTTGAAAAAAAACTTATTCTAAGTCCCTAGCAGTCATTAATTGCCAATAGCGCCTCTGCAGGGGTGGGACTTTATAAGCCCTGCCCAACCCATGCCAGGATTTTGGTGGGCTTTATCTTATGCAGGTCTTGTACATATAGTCACAGATACTGTGAGCTGCTACATTCCATGACCCTGTCATATTAAGCAAATGTATTGCTGTAGACATTAAGAGACTGTGGGATACTCAGCTCTAAATGGGACTTCTATATTAATACCATTCCCTACCTGAGATGCCATCACAGAAGAGAGGGCAGAACCAGAAGAGGAATTTTAAACACTTAAGCCTCTCCCATAGGGTACTGTTTCACACTACTGAAACAGGTCTGAAATAATTAAAAATTTCCCAGGAATCCATGCAAGGAAAAGGGAAAGACTGAATCTATGCTACCATTCAAAGGAGGAACTTGCCTCCCAGGGAAAGAGTTCTCAGAATTTTAATGACATATTCTATTACCTGGCAGGGCAGAATTGAGCCCCAGCAATGATGAACCAGTGATGGGTAGGACTAGACTCTGACTGGGGTAGTTTAGTTATATGAACTGTTAAACCTTCTACTTAACACAATCCTTTGAGGGGATTCTGTAGGTATTGCCACTGGTGCAAAAGCAAACCAAGAAGAGATAAGAATGAGAATTTGGGACAGTGTCTTTTTTGTGGGCACTGGGTCAAGAGCTGCAGAAACTGACCCCATGGTCTATTTTCTTTACACATTTAAACATGGTACAACTTTCAACCTGTGACATTTATAAAAAGAATAAATTGTATTGGCTGAAAAACAGAGCTCAGGATCTGTGATAGGCATTCTCTACTGGTAGAGAATGCAAAAAATATGGGGTCTCTTTTATAGGGATGGGTTCTCTTCCCTTGAGACACAAGGCTCAGGATAAGAAACTAAATGATGCTCTGAATACTGGGGGATTCAGGAAGACTAGCTCATAGAACAGTAAAAGAGATCACCAGGTTGATTGGTCATTTTTCTCCCTGGCAATCCAAGTGAGTAGGCATCATTCATTTCCTTCCACTGAACAAAAAGGCCCGTGTGATTGGCAGTCCTGGTTTCTCTAATGCTCACTCTAAGCTGTGTTTCCTTCCTACATAACACTACCTCTCAGGGCTGGAGAGATGGTTCTGAGATTAAAAATTCCTACTCAAAGAGGACCAACGGTTTATTCACAGCCACTTTAAAACCAATACACACAAAAATGAAAATAAAAAAAATTAAAACCAAATCAAATAAACAAAAAACAACTTGGGGGCTAGAAATAGGTTTCAACACTTAAAGGCAAGCTCCACTCTTACAGACAACATGAGTCCAGTTCCCAGCACAGGCAGCTCATAACCACCTATACCTCCAGATTCAGGAGATCCAACTCCTCTTGGCTATGTGGGGACTTGTACCCACATACACTTAACCTGCACATAGACACACACACACACATCTGTGCACATTTTTAAAATTAGTTAAAATAAAAAGACAGCCCTCATGTCCATACCCAAAGACACACATTAAATTATTTACACCTGGAGATCCATCCCATATACAGTTACCTAACCCAGACACCATTGTGGACGCCAACAAGTGCTTGCTGACAGGAGCCCGATATAGCTGTTTCCTGGGAGGCTCTGACAGTGCCTGACAAATACAGAAGTGGCTGCTCACAGCCATCCATTGGACTGAGCACAGGGTCCCCAGTGGAGGAGCTAGAGAAAGGACCCAAGGGGCTGAAGGGGTTTGCAGCCCCATAGGAGGAACAACAATATTAACTAACCAGTACCCCCAGAGCTCCCAGGGACTAAACCACCAACCAAAGAGTACATATTGTGAGACTCATGGCTCCAGCTGCATATGTAGCAGAGAATGTCCTTGTGGTACATCAATGAGAGGAGAGACCCTTGGTCCTGTGCAGGCTCTATGCCCCAGTGTAAGGGGAATGCCAGGACAGGGAAGCAGGAGTGAGTGGGTTAATGAGCAGATGAACAGGGGATGGCAAAGGAGGATTTTTGGAGGGGAAACAAGGAAAGGGCATAATATTTGAAATGTAAATAAAGAAAATATCTAATAAAAATCACTTATACCCTTCTTTTTAAATTTTTATTTATTCACTTTACATTCCAATATCTTCACTCCCCCCTCCAAGTACCCCTCATGGAGGTCCTCCCTCAATCAACCTTCCCCTTTTCAAAAGAGACCCTCCCTGAGTGTCACACACCCCTACTAACCCTCCTCCATCCTTGCCCATCCAGTAGCTGTGGAACTAGGTGCATCTTCTCCCTCTAAGGCCAGCCACTGTGGTCCATTTAAGGGCCCAAGATCCACAGGCAGGCAGGCAACAGGCTCAGGATCAGCCCCTGCTCTAGTTGTTGACCAAGCTGCTCATCTGCTACATATGTGCAGGGGTTCCCTACTTGCTCTTTGGTTGGTGATTCAGTCTCTGGGAGCCCTAAGGGTCTAGGTTATTTGACTGTGTTGGTCTTCCTGTGGAGTCTCTGTCCTCTTTGAGTCTCTCAATCCTTCTCTCAACTCTTCCATAATCCTCCCTGTGTTCCATCTAATGTTTGGGTGTGAATTTCTGCATCTCTTTCATTGGATGCTGAGTAAGCATCTCAGAGGACAGTTACGCTTGGTTCCTGTCTGCAGGCATAACAGAGAGTATCATTAATAGTATCAGGGATTGGTTCTTGCCCATGGGATGTGTCTCAATTTGGGACAGTCATTGGTTAGCCATTCCTTCAGTCTCTACTCTATCCTTGTCCCTATACATCTAATAGGAGGATATAGTTTCAGTTGAAGGTTTTGTGGGTGGGTTGCTCTTCTTATTCTTCCTCTGGGAGTCATGCCTGGCTACAGGAAGTAGACTCTTCAGGACCCATATCCCTCACTAGTAGGAGTCTCAGCTAAAGTCACTGACTCTAGGGGCCTTCCCCATCCAAGGTCTATGGCAAATCCTTGAGACCGCCTCCACCTCCGGTTTCCTTTCTCTCTCCCCTGATCTCCCTGATCCCCTATCCATACTGCTCCCCTCTTCATTCCATCTTCAACCCAGTTCTCTCCTTCCATCAACCTCTATGAAAGGAAATTATGACAGGTTCCTGATTAGATGGATACCATTCCATCTCCAAGGGAGAATACGAAGTATAACTGTGGCTTCATAGAATGAATTGGGTAGTGTTCCTTCTGGTTCTGTTTTGTGGAATAGCTTGAAGAGTATTGGTATTAGGTCTTTTTTAAAGATCTGATAGAATTCTACACTAAATCCATCTGGTCCTGGACTTTTTTTGGTTGGGAGATTTTAATGACTGCTTCTATTTCTTTAGGGGTTATGGGACTGTTTAGATGGTTTATCTGATTCTGATTTAACTTAGGTAATTGATATCTGTCTAGAGAAATGTCCATTTCATCCAGATTTTCCAGTTTTGTTGAGTATAGGCTTTTGTAGTAGGTTCTAATGATTTTTTTTTTAATTTCCTCAAGTTCTATTGCGATATCTCTCTTTTTATTTCTGATTTTGTTAATTTGGATACTGTCTCTGTGCCTGCTGGTTAGTCTGGCTAAGGGTTCATCTATCTTGTTGATTTTATCAAAGAACCAGGTCCTTTTTTTTTTTCTTTGTATAGTTCTTTTTGTTTCTACTTGATTGATTTCAGCCCTGAGTTTGATTATTTCCTGACATCTACTCCTCTTGGGTGTATTTGCTTCTTTTTGTTTCAGATGTGCTGTCAAGCTGCTAGTGTATGCTCTCTCTAGTTTCTTTTTGGAGGCACTCAGAGCTATGAGTTTCCCTCTTAGCACTGCTTTCATTGTGTCCCATAAGTTTGGGTATGTTGTACTTTCATTTTCATTAAATTCTAAAAAGTCTTTAATTTCTTTCTTTCTTTCTTCCTTTAACAAGTTATCATTGAGGAGAACGTTGTTCAGCTTCCATGTGTATGTGGGCTTTCTATTGTTTTTGTTGTTATTGAAGACCAGGCTTAGTCCATGGTGATCTGATAGGATGCATGGGATTATTTCAATCTTCTTGTATCTGTTGAGGCCTGTTTTGTGACCAATTATATGGTCAGTTTTGGAGAAGGTGCCATGAGGTGCTAAAAAGAAGGTAGTGTGTGTGTGTGTGTGTGTGTGTGTGTGTGT
>JADRCD010203881.1:740-25533 GCA_019843815.1 Montemys delectorum
GTTTTGTAGAATGGATCACAGACTTTAAAAAGAGAATCAGGGAAGGGTCACGATTTAAAGGCTGCATCTAAAACATCCTCCTGTTGTTCTCCAGTCAGCAGGTGGCTTTAGCTTACTGTCCCTGGCATTATTAATCTCTTTACTCTCGAACGTCACAAAATGCTTATCTCCTCTTGTTTCTGGAATTAACCTCGTCTCCTGGCACTTCATCCTTCCTGGGACACTGGCATTCCCAGAGTCCTCCAGGCCTTCTGTTCTTGTTTTACCCCCAATGTAAACCCAGCCTCCACCGTCATCTACAGGACCGTCAACTCCACGGCAGGGTGTCTCTCCCAGTCTTCTCTCAAGCTCCAGATTCCCATTTTGCTTACTTACTGGACATCTTCCCTTGGATGTTCCCAGGTCTCTCAGAATCAGCAAGCTCAAATTAATTTAGTATTGCCCTCTCAGCCCCCTACCTCCTTACGTTAGGGAGTGGCACCTTTATTCACACAGCCATCCAAGCTAATAACCCAGCACTCCTAAACTCTCTGCCACCCACGTATCAACACCTAACCTCGTTGCCACCCCTACCCCTGTCCGTTCTGCCTCCAAACTTCTTTTAGAATTGCCTGCCTTCATGCTGTCTTAATCACAGTCTGTATCTCTCCTTGAACTCCTGCCTTCAGCATCTTCTCCTTCAACCAGCCTTCCACATGGCTGCTGCAGAGTCAAGACTGCAAGTGGACTGACCAGTGGATTTTCTCTTGTGAGTCATCACAGGGTTCACTCACAAGAGGATGCTTCTAGATCTCCACCCTTCCAAACTACCTGAAGGACAAATCCTTCCATTGCTGCTTCCCTGGTGTCCCTCAGGACTGCAGCAGCCACATCACATTCCAACCCGCTCTCTATAAAGCACAGGCTATTTCTTTAGCTGAAAACGCTCCCCTCCTCCCTCACCCTCACATGGCTGTTGAGATCTTATTTTAGGTAAAACTCTTCTGCTGCCTCCTATAAAGGCTCTTGTTCTTCAGTCCTCCCTTGTGGTCCTCCAGAGCATACCCACAGAGCATAATCCCTGCATGCATTTTTGCCCCTCAGATCACATTGGACTTCAACTGATTATTTTCGTTTCAGATTCGAGCACTCCACTGCGACTATCTCAATAGCTAGACTCACATCTTATCCACTTTCCTGAGCCCTGGGCGCTGATGTATATAGTAGGTGTTCAATAATGTTTGTAAAATAAATGAAGTCTCAATTCTGCCACTTAACTAGCTGCTTCTTTGAGCAACTCCCCTAATGTCTTAAGCTTTATTTTCTTCCTTTGTGTACTGATAGAAACAAAGGGCATATGCCATTCTGTGCATATGGCTCACGACTGTGGATCTTTCTGCACTATTTAATTTTTACTTCCAGACCTCGGAAACAGAAATGAATCCATATATCACAGGTATGACAAGAGGAGTCCAGGATAAATGAAGCAAATTGCTTGTGGTTGTACAACTGGTGGATTAGAGTTGAGATTTGAACTTAAGAACTGTCTGACTTCTACCACTCTTTCTATCAGAGCTATGGGTAGCACGGGGAAGAAACTATCGACCCCTCTGGGAGTAAATGTGGTGATGTATGTGAAAACACTTTGTAAGCTGTCAAATACCATCAAAATAGAGGTGACACTGCTGTCACGAAGCTCTTCCACGGTCTGTGTATCGTAGTCGAAATTCTTAGTGACTGAATATTGGAAATCATTCTGTCCTAGCTGGCTGTAAGGGCCTGTGGGAGAATCTAGGGCTCTGTCTCAAGAATATTTGCACCCCTGGTTGTGGACGCTCAAGGATGCTGCACACGGGGAGAGATGACAATGGGCAAGCTTACTTGTCAGTTACAGGTTACAGCACCCTGTGAATGTCCCGGCGACACCATTGTGTTTTAGAATCTTCCGAGCTGCTTTGTTGTTGCGACATCCCATTTAGAATCTTGGCGTTGTGCACCAGGTCATGAACTGCACTGCTTTTAGCTGCTGCCACCGTTTGTGAATCATCCTGTTTACCATCGTTCGGATGCTATCTGGGTGGCGCGCCTGCAGAGCGGCAGTGATGTATGGTACTGGCTGCACGGGGAGCCGTGGGGACTGCCAAGAGAGGCAAAGATCCATAGGCAAAATGTACTGTGTTCAGCTGGTCGTTTAGTCACCTTAAGGCCACCACTGGAGTCCTCAAAAGGATGGCCAGCCAGGGGTATGTGACAGCCATTGGCTTTTAGCCCAACGGTTACTTTCTACCACTGGTAGCAAGAACAGTGGAGAATCCAGTCTTCCGTTTTCTGTAACTGCCTGGGTGGTGGAGAGTGGGCTCCTTAATCTCCCCTTTCATCGTCCAGAGGCCACTCAATTCCACATAGCATCACTGCCTGTTAATGTCCCTTGTTTTTTATTGCTATAAGGAAACATGCTGTAACCGGTTTTGGACAAATCAGGGACATATCTGTAATTTAATGTCTGATGACCTCGGTTGGAGGCATTTGTCTTCAAACGTGTTTCCCTTGACTCTGTAAACCCTCACTTGTGACTCTTGTAGCCTCTTCGAAATTCAGCTCACTTGCTTTTTTTTCCCTCAGCATTATTAATTTTTAAATTTTATATTTTATTCATTTGTAAATGCTTTGCTTCCATGTATGT
Organism: Montemys delectorum; assembly: GCA_019843815.1. NCBI lineage: Eukaryota > Metazoa > Chordata > Mammalia > Rodentia > Muridae > Montemys > Montemys delectorum. The sequence continues at coordinate 3,403 of JADRCD010203881.1, forward strand.
ATGTGCACTACGTGTGCCCAGTACCCACAGATATGGGCAGGAGAGGGCATTGAATCCCCTAGAACTGATTTAATGGGTGATTATGAATCATCACGAGGGTGCTGGGATCTGAACTTGGATCTTCTGAAAGACCCAGAACTCGATACTCTGTTTGTTTGTTTCTTAGCCACTGAGCCATCTCTGTACCCCTATATTTTTTAAGAAGCTAGGAATCCTCTGGAAATACTATGGAGAGAGAGACCCAACCACACAACAAATCAAATCTTAAAAAGCTTTGCTTCATTTCTTAGGAACTATGGGCTGTGGTTTCTTGTGATGAATAAGGACCAATTCAACCCTGGGAGCTAAATTAAATCCTTCTCAACTTTGGCTCTTCAAAGCTAGCCTCTTCCCAATGTTCTTAGTTTTGACCTGAAAATGGTAACTTGGAAGTGCAGTGACAAGCACTGGATCTGACGGCACCTAAGCCAGCATTGCTAGGTCAGCCTGGAAATCTCCTCATATACTCCTGAGTGCTAAGATGTTCACAATAGTAAGGCATGCACTCAGCTCCTTCTCCTTCGTCTCCTTCTAAGGAGATGGTAGGTTACGGCTTCTTTCCAGGCCAAGTTGTTACACCCTGGAGAATGGACCAGATGGGAAAATACATTTGATTAGCGGTGGAGAAATGGAGGTGGTAAATTGCTTTTCATGCAACCATAGAAACCCGAGTTCAGATCCCTAGCCCCAAATTGAAAAAACAAAAACAAAAAGACGGGCTTGGTGGCAAGCGTCTGAAGCTCTGGTGCTGGGAGAAGGGTAGGAGGGGCAGAGACGGGCAGGTTGCTTGCTTGCTGGCCAGCCAGTCTAGCTAAATGGATGAGTTTAGTGAGAGACCTCATCCCTAAAAATCTCAAAATAAGGTGGGCTGGGCTGTGGGTGGTACATACTTTTAATCCCAGCACTTGAGAGGCAGAGGCAATCCCGTCTCTGCATTTCAGGCCAGCTGGTCTACAGATCAAGTTCCAGGATAGCCAGGGCTATACAGAGAAATCTTGTCTAAAAACAAAAACCAAACAAAAGATGGGTAGTGACTGATGGACGGACTTTCTGTCAATCTCTGGACTCTACATACATGTGCATGTGCACCTGCCCTGTACACGCTCATGTGTACACACACACACACACACACACACACACACACACACACAGGCACGCACGCACGCACCCACGCGCACGCGCGCACACAACATATACACACACATACACATGAACATATATATATGCACACACACATGAATACACACATGGAAGCATGCACACATACTCACACGCATATTAGAATATGCTTGATCACTGTTATCTGCATCTGATGAATGTACAATTTTGCCCCATTAGTCTTTTGTGAGTCAGTGTGGAGGAGTATATACATGCCTCCATTTTAAAGTTAGTTGGAGTGGGATCTGAAACACAAAGTGGTTTTACAATCTAAGCTCTTAGTGAGCCTAGAAATAGAACTCAGTATTCTGCTTGTTTCTTAAGTTGGTTTTCTTCTTTGTTCTTTTTTTTTTTTTTTTTTTTTTTTTTAAAACAAGATCTGGTGTACCTTAGGATGGCCTCAAACTTGGCTGTGCAGCCAAGGTTGGTCCAGGTCTTCCTGCCTCAGCCTCTAGAGTGCTCGGATTTCAGATGTGTTTCCAGAATTCTTAACTCCTCATTCTTGCTTTCTCCCTTGGCTCAAGTTGTTTCCAAACCTAATAGAGGGAGTACACATTTTGAGTATCTGGTCTTCTTGCCTTCTTCGTTGCTGACAGACTCAGATGTTTTGGAGTGCTGAAGGCATCTGTATGCAACTAAATCCAGTCAACCCCATGCCTGCGCTGTACCCCGAAGATGCTGTAACTGCACAGATAACGACATGGAGCTGAAGCTAATAGCCCAGCATGGCTCACGGCGGTGTTCTGAGCTTACCTACAGACTCACTGCAGTGTTGCTTATGGTGATGACAGATTTACTGTGGCTCACCTTAATAAAATAACATGTATGGGACTGTCTGCACAATTAGAGCATACTCCAGGTCATAAATACGCCCCAGCCAACATATATCACACCCGTTCCCCTGCTTTCGGACACGGATGTTTGTTAGAGGTGTGTAGGAGCTTCAGGAGGTAATGAGCTATTGGAATGCAGAGAAGATACACAGGAAGGTGTAAAGAGAAGCTTAGGCTCTTACAGGTAAACTTCATGCCCTGTTGCTCTGAGCATCTGATGTACTGGATCATGAGCATCCTCACTGGGACAGGCAAGCACCGTTGAACTGGACCAAGGAAATGTTCATTTCCTCTCCTTGTGCCCCTGTACCCACCTCTTACTTCCCTGGGCTTCAATTTCCTCACGTTTAAATTCTGACCATTGGGTTAATGATTTTCAGAAGGTGAGGAGAGGTTTGCTTCTGTGGGGGTAATTTCCCCAATAACCTTGGATGAGCAAGGCAGCATGGTTTGGAGGTTTATCCCTATATCTCACCATTTTGTACTTATCTAACTCCTGTCTGTGTTAGTCACTGTTCTAATGCTGTGAAGAGACACCATGACCAAGGCAACTCAAAGGAAAGCATTTAATTGGGGCTACCTTAGAGTTTCAGAAGTTTAGTCCTTTATCATCATGGCAGAAAACATAGTGGTAGGCAGCAAGCATGGTGCAGGAGGAGGAGTTGAGAGTTCTACATCTGGATCCTCAGGAAGCAGGAAGAGAGAGACACTGGGCCTAGCTTGAGCATTTGAAACCCCAAAGAGCATCTCCTGTGACACACTTCCTCCAACAGGCCACACCTCCTAATCTTTCTCGTGTAATGTCACTTCCCAATGACCATGCATTTAAATGTATGATCCTATGGGGCCATTCCTCTTCAAACAACCACAGCATCCCAGGAGAAGATACCATCCAGGACAACCTGAAGCTACTGCATCCTCACACCAAACATAATACGAGAACAATGCCACCCTGAAACCTTGTGTCTCTCAAAAATGCCCATCCCATTTTCTTTGGGGGTTCCCATAGAACATTACAAGGGTAGTAGGGTCCCTGATGGAGGCCGATCATTGACTGAGTGTCTAACTGTGCTAAGGAGCTCACCAGACGGTTTTCAAGCTTTGTAGACACAGTCCGGGTCAAACTGCTAAAAGCGGTTTGTGTGGGCAAGCCTAGCCTCGGGGTCAATGTCATGACGACCAGCTGGAAAGTGAAAGATGTAACCAAACAATAGACGGCTTTCTCTCCATCAGCCAAATAAGCAGTTATACTGATTTTCTTTTCCCAATGACTTAATTGTTTTCTCAACTGATGTGACTCACTTTGCAATTTGTTTCCAATTCTGCAGACGCAGCCCAAGTTACCCAGTGTTGTGGGTTCCTCATGCTTACAACGCAGGGAGATGGGGGTGGAGAAGCAATACAGTGACTCATTGAAGGCGCAAGCTTTGCCAGTGCTTCATTCCTCCTCCTGGGGGGGGGGGCGCCACTGGGAAATGACCAAATGCTATAAGACAGTAGCATACATGCACATAAGCATACAAATGCATAACCACACACATATACGCACATGCACACATATGCACTCATAGACAAGTCCACCACATGTGTGTATAAATGTATATATACACTCAGAAATATACTCACATATGCACATTCACTGTATCATGAAAGGATGGTCAGGACTCGGTAAAACTCACTGGTATCTTGGAATTTTGAACTTAGCCATTAACCCAAGACAAATTGGACCCATTAATAAAGAAAAATGCCGATTTCATTGATTTGCCTGTCTCCTAGTTCACTTGCTTCTCTTCCCTGAGTGTCAAGCTCTGTTTCTTATCATCTTTCTTCCTCTGTCAGAGGAACCAGAACCAGATGGACCAAGTGAGTATGTGTAGCCCAAACCAGAATACTGGCCCAATTTCCATAACAGTCAGAAAGTGGACTGGGAGCCAAGGAGATGGCTTAGTCAATAAATGGCGGATGCATGAGGACCCAAGTAGTCCAATCCCCAGTGCCTCTGTAAAATGTTGTAGGCTTTTAGTGATATACACTGGGGAGGCACAGAGAGAGAGAGAGAGAGAGAGAGAATTCCTGGAACTCTGGAACTGGTTGACCAGTTGACCTAACTTAATTGGTTGGTTCAGATCAGTCTGGAAACCTGTCTCTGAAAACCAGGTATAGATTACCTGAAGAATGACACTAGAGATGGACTTTGGTCCTCCATGTGCACAGGAACACATATGTACATGTGTGTGTAGACACACAAGAGTGGCTTAGAAAATCACCTATAGCAGGAAGGAGGTAAGAAATAGGCAGTTCCTTCAATATACCAATAAAATTCTCCCTTACAGACATGAAGACCTGAATTTCCCCCTGGAACTCATTTTAAAAAAAAAGCCAGGCACAGGTGTGTCTTGTAGACATAAGGCTGAGGAGGCAGAGACCAGCAGAGCTCTGGAACTCACTGGTAGCCAGTATAGCCAAACTGGTAAGTCCCAGGCCAGTGAGCAGCTTTTCTAATGATGATGATGATGATGATGATGATGATGATGATGATGATGATGATGATAACTACAATAATAACAATAACAACAATAATAAAGGTAAATAGCATCTAAGGCTAACCTCTGACTTCCACACACAGTTGCACATATGCTCTTGCACAATGCACTCACACACACAGATGCAGAGAGAGAAAGAGAGAGAGAGAGACCAGAGACAAGAGACAAGAAATGAGAGGGAGGTCAGCAAATGAATGCCCAACAAGTTTATCTAAAGGAGTCCTGGGGTCATTGCTTCAAGGAGGACTTGAAAAGGTCCCGTGCGGCACTAGGACTTAAGGAGACTGAGGATAAAGACGTGATGTTGAGACAAGCAGAAGGCCCGTCCTGCACAGTGCTGGGGACACGCAGTCACTGTTGGTGGTTCCCCCTTGTGCAAACTCCTGGATCACAGTGGCAAGGTGGGCTAGTCCCTCGCTTTCAGACCTGAAGTGGCACCGCCATTCGGCAAGCCCCTGTGAGAGCTGATCACACCCAGATCCTATGAATCCAGCAGTCCTTCTAAATGTGCAGAAACATATGTCCGCACATTAAAGGACCCATTGCAGCAAAGTAGCAATACTCACAGTGACCAAGTTGAGAAGTAACACCTAGGAAAATTACCTGCAGATGGGATAGTATGTAGCCATGAAAAAGAACTTTCGACCAGTCGCTTACAAACATAATTGGCCAGAAGGTCCAGCCACGGCATAATAAACCAATCATACATGGTTCTGTCGATCTATAGTTCCCAGACCCTCAAAGAGAGTCTGTGAGGAGTAGAGCCAAGGGGGTCACTTCTAGAGAGGAAGGTAGGATTTGGGGATGAGAAGGAGACTGAGGGAAGCTTCTAGGATCTTGGGAAATTGTTTCCTCTTCATCCAGGTTGGAGTAGCACTGCTATGTTTATGTTACTTAAGTAATACTTAAATGAAAACACTTATAAAATGATAGGCAAGTTATCTAAAAGAGTAGGCAAGGTAGTGACTAGGACAGCCAAAGTCTCTGCTAGTAGGAATGTGTCATATGGAATGGTACCTGTATTGTTCTGTGTCTACTGGTGTCTGAGGGTCTTCAGCCTGCACGATTGTCTCAGAAACTGGCTGAGACTGGAGATGGGGAGTGTCTGTATTGGTCATGTCCTCTATTTAGAAGAGGTTAAAGGTTAAGCCCTGTGTTTGAAAGAATAACAAGCACAAAAGTGGGTGCAGGGTAAAGAAGGGAGATTGATGGCCTCTCACATCTGGATTTTGAAGCCATCTGATCTGGCACCCCTCGGGAGCGCACATGCTAATCACTGACAGCTGACACCCCCAGCCACATCTGCAACACCCCTGTCCAGGATTGCATACACCTGTCTTCCCTGCTTGCCAGGCCCTGCCACCTGCCTGCCTGCCACTTTCAGCCCTCGTGCTAAATCAATAACAAAGACCTCCTAGGGAGGGCTCTCTCCCTTTTCTTGCCACAGCCTCACCCCTTAAACTCACACCCACCTCTCTTCCCTTCTCCAGGCCTTCTCCATCTGCTCAAAATCAGGTCTGCTTTGGCAGGCCAGGCATTGTTGCAGATAGCACGGCTCTGCCCCGTGCTAGCAGTTGCCAACACTGCAGTTTGAAAATCTCAGCATCTCGGGACAGTCCATTAAAGACAGTAACAATGTAGATTGTCCGGTGACTCTGGGGGCATGCAATTCCACCTTGTTAATGATCTCTTTGAAATAGCCAAGGCAATGGAGAAAGACATGGTTCAGAGGTCCCTGGACTGTGTTGATAGGACTAGCTGAGACTATGGAGCCAGACTTGGTTAGGAGGTCCCCAGACTGCGTTGATTGGGCACAGCTGCATTTGTGATATTTGAGCAACATTCAAGAATCACTGTCATGCTAATGGGGACAGGTCCTCAGAGACCGGCTCAGCCAATTAAAATGCTTTTCCGGAGAGCTCTGAGTGTCCAGTCACTGGGCAGATCTGCTAATATTTAGCCCAGCAAGGAGAAAGCTAAAGATCTGCCCAGCTACTCTATGATGGCGAATGAATGCTGCAATTGCATGCCTTGCTCTATCTCTCTCCCAAGTCAAGGCACTGAGGCAGAAGTCACATATGCAAAACACACCTGTCACCATAACAGAGACCAGTAATGACCTCCTGTAACAGCTGTTAACACTGACCTTGTTCTCCCACTCAAAAAAGGAAATGAAAGAAAGGCAGGAGACAAATTAAGACCAACACACTTTAAAATGTGTCAAACCTTCCCAGACTTGGCACTTCGTTATTGATAACAAATCCCTTGTGATGCACTTCAAAACAGTGCGTTTTGCATACGCTTAGAACTGAGACCGGGAGATATGGGAGCCCGTAGCTAGGCACACTATGAGGAACCCATCCTTGGCAGGGTAGAAGGAAGATATCCAGGTAGGGAGATATGTTGATAATTCAACAATGATACAATGCACATTGATACCAGGCTTGGTTATGCACAGGGCAAAGCTGGCTATTGCAAGAATGGGATCTACAATAACTTCAGGAATGGCTTAGGGCTCTGGGAAGGATGGTTCAGTCAGTTGACCCAAGCATGCAGACCTGAGTTCAATCCCCAGCACATACGTAAAAGCCAGGCTGATGGTTATGATCCTCATTGTCCCAACATTGGGGAGGTCCCCAGCCTTTCTTTCTTCTGGGTTGCATGATAACTGACTCGGTTTTACTAAAAGCTAAACTGTTGTAACCCACTGGTCTCTGCTCCTCTGAGCCCTTCTCCCACTTCACTTCTCTCTTCTTGCATACTTAGCACCTTCTGCTTCACAATTTTAATTTCCTGTGTGTAGGATGCATCTCTTCTGCTTGTGAAAAATCCCCTCTCCCCACCTTGAGAGCTACTCAGTCCATGTGAATTCTTTTCATTGTTAAAACTAAACAAAACACATATACACACAAAAAAAGACCACTCTACTAACTGGATTTAGGGATGCACCCTCAAAACCCTATGCGCTGGACTCAATTTTTCACCTTAACAACCAGCTGCCACTATCCAAATCACCTCTCAAGGTCACCAAGGACTTCTGAACTTTCACTTTGCAGACACCCTGGGTTTCTGTAGTGGTCACCTCCAAGGGCTGCACTCACAATCTCTTTGCTTTTTCCAGAGCCATTACTCTGGTCTACCCCTTATTTTCGGTTTATACTTCTGCTGTTTGTCTTCCAGTCCAGCAGACTTCCCGAAGGTCTGGCTTCCTTCCATACCCACGTTTCCACCACATTCTCCTACACAGCCACTTCTTTGCATCACCTTGTCCATCCTGCAGATGTCCAAACCCAGGTCAACCTCCAATCTCTGTCTAGAATCCAGACTCGAATCCACATTGCTTAGGAGGAGCACAACCATTATGCCCATCTTGGAGTCCTCCAAAAGCAAAAGCTTGTGACAAGGTAGGGGTACAGGTTATATATGGGGGGATGACCCCAGGAGGCAAGAGGAGAGGAGCGGAGTGAGTAAATTGGGAGTGGGCAGTACTGATGTGAGAGGATCAGCACTGTGGCTGCCGGTACCTGATGAGAAGTTCCAGTTGTGTTCTTAAATGTCCACCCTAAGGACTGGAGATGCATTGTGGACCTCATTCCTCATTACTGAAGAGCTTTACAGGCTTTTTCTCTGGTATCCTGGTACCTCTTGTGGGACAGGTGATGCGTTCTCCTAGGTTTGGGAGAAGTCCCTGGTGTGTGCTTGTGTTCTCATGCTAATTGTGTTACCCAAAACCTGTTCACAGTATCCTGCAGGTAGGACTAAAGGAAGCCTGTCCCCAAGTGGTTTTTGACTGGTCAATAAAGTTACTGACAGCCAATGGTTGGACAAGGAGACAGAGGCGGGACTTTTAGGATTCCCAGGAAGGGGCTGAGCAAGGAAAAAGAGGAAATTTCACCATGACTAGAGAGGCCTTGTGGGGGCACAGGAGCCAGACCAAGCTTTTCTGCAGGAGGGAAAGACAGCCGAAATGTAGGTGCAGGGAGAAAGCGGTTCCCCAGGAAGGCTGCTCAGCAGGGTCCAGGGCAGCAAAGATGAAATATAGATTGTGTTAATTCAGGAATATCAGAGGTGAATGTATGTTAGCCACAAGGAGTTAGGGAGTGGCCCAACTATTGAGCTGCTTAAAGCATCTTAAAAATAAGGCTGTATATGTGTGTCTTTCGGGAATCCAGAGCATTTGGGCAGTGGCAAGAGGTAGGCACATACCCGCCAAGGAGTTTAGAGTGGATTAATATACCACAAAAGTATGCTGTGCAGAGAAGAACAGAGAACCCTTGTGTGTGTGAGGTGCAGATAATATGCCAAGTGGGTTTGTGGCCACACTGAAATTGGGCAGGTGAAAGGGCAACTGAGAGCACTCCCATCCTTGACCTAAAGGAGCAGAGCCAGGAATGGAAGCCCAAAGCCCAGAGTGGCTTCATTCTCTCTCCTTCCCATCTAGTGTGTCTTCACAGAACCACGGTCTGCTTACCTTACCCCTAGCAGCCCACTTTCTTGCCACATTTACCTCAGGACAAGCTCATACCAGCCCTCTCCTGGACTAGCTCTGATTGCATGCACCTTTGTGTACACTGACAATCTTGCCCTCTTTCCAACGACCATATATTCTCATGCCAGACTCTTCCTCCTAAAGATTAGTTTTACTTCTATTAACCTTCTAAAAAAAAAATTCTTCAGTGGCATCTTCCATCACAAAAAGGCCAGATTGGTGCCTAACTTCAATCGGGTGTCTAATATCCCTGTGTTCTGATCTGATAGCAGCACAAAGGTGTGATATCAATGACATTTCTACCTCACCTGCCGCGCTGACCCCAGCCCTGGGCACCTGAGGACTGCCAGGAGCCACATATACCCTACAGGCCTCCTGAATGCACATATAACTTCCCCAAATCTTTCATCCCTCACCCTCAGTTGGCCAGAGTACTCGGATATAATATCTAGACTCAGAGAGCCACAGCAGAAGGCACAGAAGGACCAGCGAGGGCATACTGACCCTCCAATCTTGCCTGTTCATTTAGACAGTAGTGGATTCTGAAAAGACTGTGGTAACTGGAACCTGTAGCCTTCAGGACAAGTTCCACAAGAGAAAGCAAAGGCTCAACTCTCTTATAACTTAATCCTCTCCTGAACATTGTACATGCTCACACTAAAAGAGAAAATGTGATTTGGATGAAAAGAGAGACACGAGCAACGAAGTCCTTCTGATGTGCAGGTCTCTGTACTCGACGAAAACTTAACATGAACATTAAGATGACTTGTCCCCTCGGTGACTCTTCTCCCTTTATGTCCTCTCAGTAGAACCTTCAGCTGCTTCAACCCTTTCTACAGTCTCACTTCTCTCCTCTCCTTTCTTTCTGCTTAATATTTCCAGTGGCTGCTCTGGCTTGGGATTGCAGCCATCCTGATCTTGTCTGGTCTTCTAGGCCTGCCTCCATATGCCACTATTCTTCCATGGAGCTCATATACATATCTCCTCTCTCCTCTCTCCTTCCCTCCCTCCTTCCTGCTCTCCCTCCTTCCCTCTCCTTCCCTCTCTTCCTCCTCTCTCTCTCTCTCTCTCTCTCTCTCTCTCTCCTTTTCTTCCCGTTCTCTCTTCTGACCTCCAAACTCCTCACCACACCCCCTCTAGGTATCTTGCAGTTCCTTTCTGGTTTTGCACTATTGTTACCTTGTATCTTTACTTCACTCCAAACAGAGAGTGACTGGGTCCTTGAAGGTAGAGGTGACAATCACCTGTCTGTCTCTTCTCTGGCATCAAATCCAGTGTTATGCACAGTCAATGAGTAGAGAAGAAAAGGCAGAAAAATGGGAATACGAGGAAATGCAAATCTAACCCCACACTGAGAGGCAAGCTGCACCAATGTGCAAGAGCCAGGAGCCAAGGAAGGCCCAGCATATGCTAACCTACTCACCCCTCCGATGGCCTCTGCCTTTGGAAAAGGCCCTCCTTGTCATTCATTACCTCACCTGCCTTTGCTGCTGAGTGCCCACCTGGAGTCAGCCTCCTTCTGCAGGAGACAGCTGTTCCTGATGTCTGGATGAAGGTTGGGTAGGCTTTAGCCGGGGGCGGTGGGGGTGGTGGTGGTGGATGTCATGAGGAAGATACTGCTCTTCATTACAGATGGCAAAGGTGAACTATACAAAAAGTCCACCTGTCTCCAAATCATTCCTAAGCTGTGTCAGCACCATGTCCACAGAAACCAGATGGAAGAGAAAACAGCCATCAAACACTGTTTGGACCCTATAATGTCAAATGCTTGGAACCACTAATGTTGTAGCTACTGTCAGATTGAATAGGATAAGCAATCTATTCTATTCTTGATGGGTTTTAACCAAATTATCAGTGTCTCCTAGCACCACAGTAGGATCAATTGCTATCCATAGGTCCCGAGGTATCCTCAACGACAAGCTGATCTGGTCAAAGAGGAGGCCGGACTTACCTGTCAATGACATGACCGATTCTCCTGTTACTTTGGCTCTGTGCCAAGTCAGCCTGTCACTGACTAGCCACACTTAATTAAATCAGCAGTAAGGAAGAGTCCATTGCTCCTCACTTCCCTGCTCCATGAACGGCAAAAGGCCAGAAATGGGACCTGTGGGATTATTCATGAGCTGCGACAAATCTCGAGCACCTAGCTTTCTCTCTTGCCTCATGTCCCCATTAGGCTAGAGATAGGCTTTGATCTTTATTGCTTTCAGCATGCTTTGCTTACAAACCAACAAGGGCTAGGGCTGGTCCTGAGGGGAAAAAAAGTGGAAAAGGTGGAAGTTATCTTGGGAATTCCCCACTTCTCCATGTTGGAACACACATCCCAGTCTCTTGGCTCTGACCTCAATACCACAGTCTCTGTGCTTGTTTAACAAGCACACCTCCCCCTCCCTGTTCCTCTTCTCCCACCTCAGGCTACCACCTTGTTTTATCATGCCCCATCTTCCTGTTATCCAGACAATACATATTGAGTATCTGTGGTGGTGCCCTGTTTGTGTTGGGATGGAGATGTATGGAATACTTTTACTATCAAAGGGTTATAGCTGTAGTATCTATGGGAATTAATTGTAACATAGAATAGAGTCATCTGAGAAGAAAGCATTGACAGAGGAATTGCCTATATTAGATAGGCCTGTGGGTATGTCTAGGGGATGGATCGCCTCAACTCTTAGTGGGTGGAAGAGGGCCCAGCCCACTGTGGGCAGCACCATCCCTAGGCAGGTGGTCTTGGGTTATATAAGAAAGGTTGCTAAGCATGAACCAGTCAGCAAGCCAGAAAGCAGCATTCTTTCATGGGTTCTGCTTCCCTCAGTGATGGATTTTGCCCTGGAAGTATAAGCTGAATAAACCCATCCCTCCCTTCCCTGATGTTGCTTTGAGTCAGAATGTTTTATCACAGCAACACAATGAAATTACAAGAGAGGCGATTGCTCCCTTTTTCTTCCTGGTTGGAAGCTTGGCCCTTCCCTTGCCATACATTTGGGATTTGATGTAACATGAGACAGTCATCAAAGACACTATGAAGGATGGGTCGCTCATCTTTCTCATCCTAATAAACTGGAATGAAGGACAGGACCATACAGAAAGATAGTTGGTCTCATCTCTCTCTCACAGGAAAAGCAGAAACCCAGCCCTGGCCAGGCCAGTGGGCCCAGCCACAGTATCTGCTCAGGGCATCCTATTCATCTTAGAACTCAGTGAGTCCACCACGTGATTGATGGCGTTGCACTGCATAGAGAACCGAACAAGCAATGATCTGTCATTCACCATAAAGCAATGCTATCTCATCTGCTCCCATTCCCTGGGACACAGCTCCGGCTGTTTGCTCTATGCATCAATTTTTAGTTTATCCAAAGACTAATGATACCGTGTTTAAGAGGCAAGGTGGGGCTTTGTTTTTGTGTTCTACTAGCAGAGGATTACATTGTCTGATTGATCCTATGTGGTTGTCTGAGGCTAAAACATTTTGAATTGATACCTGGATTTCGAGTACAATCAACTCCCTCACAATTGCCTCTTGGTGTTGAATAGATCAAGGAGCTGCAGCTTTCTAATAGGGCCTCCAGGAGAGTCGGACAATCCTGGTCAGACGTGAGTGGTGCATTTGGGTGTACGGGAGGCAAACAGATCACACAAATGGCTGGCTTGAGGCTTTAAGGAGCCTGAGGACACGCTCTGAGACTGTACTATTCAAAACAGCCGAGACTGGCAGGCAGAATAGAGACAGTGATCGTCTTCTTAAGGAGAAAAAGGGACCTAATCTGTAATATCACCAGTTTCTTCAGTGTAAATACCTGACCTGGCTGATTTTAACCTACCACTGAGATGTCTCTGAGTACAGATCCACAAAGAGGATTATGCCATCAGCTCTCATAAAACAGCACTCAATACATCATGGGAGTAATATATATATATATATATATATATATATATATATATATATATATATACACACACACATACATTATACGTATATGTATGTTATGTATATGGTGTATATGTATATGTGTATATATGATATATATGTATATGATGTATATGTATATGTGATGTAGATGTAGATGATTTATATGATGTAGCTGATGTCTGATATATAATATACGTGTATATGATGTATATGTATATGTGTATGATGTACATGTATATGATTTATATGTGTATGTATATGATGTAATGTTTAGATGTAGATGATGTAATGATGTAATGTATATGATGTATATGGGGAACAGGAATGTGTGCATGCTTGTGTGTGTGTGTGTGTGTGTGTGTGTGTGTGTGTGTGTGTGTATGTGTGTGTGTGTATTACATGCTGTCTTGTTTTAAGTACATTTTTTCTGATGAGGAAATTGGTGCTCAGAGAATGTATATATGTTATCTTGCCCAACACCACTCAGCTGTGAAGTAGAGATTTACTCTTGCCAAAGGCCCTTCATCTCTATTGTCCAAGGCGCAGAACTAGCATGTGAGAGTCCTTCTTATTGGCCAAGCTCTGGTTGACTCCTAGGTCCCTGTTCTTTCAGCCTATCAAGCTAATATTATGAAAGAAGGGCTACACAGGATGCTCACTGTAAGTCTAGACATCAGCTGTGTAAAGATCTTCCTCCTACTTAGCTTGTTGGGGAAATTCAAGTCTCACTCTGAACTCACTGACAAAATTCTCTGAGCTCCAGCTTTTTTAAAAGAAAAGGGTTTAGACTTTCGGGATGACTCCTGCCCGGCAGCTGAGGAAGAGCCACAGTGACCCCCGACCCCCTAGGAGAGCAATGCTACAAGAAGCCAGCTCAACAACCGGTTTGGCTGCAAAGCTCAATCTCTTCCTCTTCAGGTGTATTTTCCTCCTTCTGATTTTCTTTTTCGTGACATTCTGAAGTAATGCTGATGAGGGTGGGAGGAGGTGAGCCGAGTAGGGGGCCTGGGAGTGACCTGCCCCAGAGTTCTGTCTGTCAGGCTCCTGTACAATGCAAAACACCAGGGCTATTCATATCCACGAGGGAAAGGCTGACAAGCCAACAGCATAATTACCATTTAGTCATCATATCAACTGGTTTCCAGCTCCTTCCAAAAATGGGGAGATTGGGGAGAACAGGGAGAATACAAAGAGGGGATTGGAGGTTCCTTCCTTCCTTCCCTTGTTATAACAGGTAGCAGGTCAAACTCAAGGGCTCTGGGGCCCCAGTCAGGCAGTAGACAAGGACTTCAATGCCAATCCAGGGCGGCCATACCAGGCTGTTCCTGCACAATTTCCTTTGTTAAATCTTAAGCTCCACAGGGGCACAGGCTACATGGGCTAGACAGGCAGGGGTAGCCTGCTATCTCCAGCTTCTGAGAAGAGGGATGGCTGTTCTGGGCTGCTCAGGAGACTTTCTGAGATGTAGAGAAAGGAAGTGAGCCCCGCCACCCTCTTTGGCATACACACTCGAGATTTCTGAGGCACCCTGCCCAGGTCCACCTTGGGAGAATGAAGGAGCTTGGCTTCTGAGGATTTAGTATCTGGACAGGGATGTGTTATGTTTTTTTTTCCTCCCCCCTGGTACCAGCTTGACTGGCAGCCTGGGCAAAGAGAGCCCATTCTAAATGTTCCCCGGGGTCCAGAATGGAACTCATTACATCAAACCTGCCCGTAGCCAGCAGCTCTGCTTTGTGAGCTGTGAAACAAATGTTTATCCACCACTCAGTGCGGTTCAAAGCTATTTAAGGAGCTCAGGGTGCTGAGCTGCAGGCAAGAGCTGTGTGTGCAAGGCCAGCACTGGCACCAAGCGAGGCAGGCAGATCTGGGTCCCAGAGCCTCCAGCCTGCCTGATCCAGGGCTCAGCCGAGGGCAGGGCAATGACCAGGGGACTGGCTTCTCCCTCAGTATTACAAGCTTACATTTCTTTCTTTGCCAGCTTTTCCCTCTCTTTCCTCCCATTCCTCTGTCACCTGCCTTTTCTCATGCCTTCTTCTGCCTCCCTCTTTCTTTTATGATTTTCTTTTTCCTCCTTTGGCCCCCCTTCCTTTCCTCCTCCACTCCTCCCTTCCTTCCTTTCTGCTTTGCTCACTTCTTTTTTATTCCTCGCTTGAAGACCTGTGGCTCCATAATTATACTGCAGTGATCTGTAATAATTTCTGTGTCCTTGATGAAACCCACAAATGAACAAGACATCTTTGTCTACCTACGTGGAAAGCCCTACGACGAGATCACTGTTAAAATAAATTAAATGAATGTGTAAAAAACAAAAAACAAAAAACAAAAAAAAAACAAATGGAAGAGTCAAGCCAAACTACTATATAATTCACAGTCTAAGGCCAACACAGCACGGTGTGACCCCAGTGGTCATCAGCTAAGCATACTCACCATACAGCCTGTGAGCTCTTCTGAAATGATGCTTGCATCCATCATTCTCTGACTGAGCCGCTGCCTTCTAGCCACAAAGTGCAGTGCTTTTGGTTTGGAAAGGGCTGTGACGATCACGGGATAGCCTGAGGTTACACCCCTAGTTGTCATGATTTTCCCATGAGGGTCACTCAGCTTAGGTATAAGTGGCTTTTGCTTTGAGACAAGTTGAGAGGTTTCAACAAGACTACCTAGAAAGTTATGAGGCAGGAAGAGGAGGTAGTCTTCCCTGCCAAAGACTCAACATTGCTATTCTCAAGCACTGATGCCTGTGATGATGTCACAAACACTGTGATTATCTGTGGTGGTCTAACCAACTACCTCAAACAGCATCTCTCAATGAGAATCAGAACCAATTATGCTCATACATCTGAATATTGCCTGAGGTCAATGAAGCAGCTCTTAATGGGACTCTACTAGCTGTGAGTAAGGCATTGCTGGACTCTGGTCCTTCTAAACCTCTATAGGAAAGACACAAACAGCCAGGGCTTTGAGGCATCTTTTTTCTTCTTGTGGTCTCTGTGTGTGGAAGCATCAGGGTAGAGAGATTCTTGCAAGGCAGCTGAAACCTCCCAGAGCAAGCATCCCAGGAGAGAACAGAAGGAAACCTTCCCTAACTAGCCGTGGAAATCATAGAGCATCGGTATTGGCAGCATACTAATAATGCTCTGAGCCCATGGCAAGTCTGTAAAGGACTTTCAACAGGGGGAGACTTGGCTTCTGTGTGTGTGCACCTTGGTGTGTATGTGCACATGTGTGTGTGGTGTGCCAGTATATGCACATGTGTATAATAGAGGCCAGAGGTTAGTATTGGACATCTTTGCCAATCACTCGTCACTGTATCTTCCTGAGACAGGGTATCTCAGGGAACTTAGAGAGGGCCAATTCAGTTAGACTAGCTGACCAGCAAACACCAGCGATGCTTCCATCTCCACTTCCCAGCGCTAAGGTCATCACACCTTGTTTTGTTTTATTTTGTTTTGTTCTGTGTTTTTGTTTTGTTTTAAATATAATATGGCTAGACCTCAGGGCCTCATGCTCGCATGAGAAACACTTTGCCAACTGAGCCATTCCAAGCTCCTGCCTTTTGATGGGATGAACCCAAAGCTGTCTTCAGCCTCCAAATTGTGTTGCTTCTAAGGCTCAGGTCATGATGCAGTCTTGTTGAGAACTTGTGTGGCAGCTAAGCACAGCCATATCAGCCAGACTCATACCTTGTCTTCCTTGTACAAGGTGAGAAATTGTTAGTATTCCAAACCTTGGTTTCCATATCTCTAAAATGGGAATAATATTTCTACATCATTAAAGATAAAAGTTAAACTATCAAGTATGAACCACCTAAAACCTCTGTCATATGCCCTCCATCTGTAACTGTTAGCTGCTGTCACCCTTCCCATTCTGCAGGTGGGACAAACAAGAATGACTAGCCTGTCACACAGGTAGGGTTTAAACACAGTTCCAGTAGATTTCAGAGCAAAATTTCTCTGTCTGATCCTGAGGGCGACACATCATCTACAATACACAAGACTCCTCCTGACCTTAAAGTCCCTCTAAGGATGCGGATTTGGAGATTATGAGCTTAGGGCTTTGGGGGACAGTCCCACTCAGGAAATGAGCTCTGGACTTGTGATCCATCTTCTCCTTCACCGTGTAAGTACAGCTGAGAAAGCCATGAATCAGGAAAGCCAGGCTTCTCATTGGGTCATCTTGTACACTTCTGACCCTTGGATGTTGAGAAGAAAGAAATGCAAGAAGAATGCGCCCCACAAGAGAGATGGCACTCGGTGACACTTTTGCACATAGGAAACAACATTAGAAGTGCCTTTTTTAATAAAAGGGGCTTTGGAGATCAGGAGTCTTGGTTTCTTTCTGCCCACATAGATCTCATGTGGATGTTTTCGGAGTCCAAGGGCCCAAGGGTGAAAGACCAGATGAGCCACCACGTCCTGAACATGTGTCAGTCAGAAATCCAGTGCCACAGGGTAAAAGGGAGTGGCTTTGATCTATTGCTCCATGGCAAACATGTTTAAAGTGGGATGCAATTACCACAGCTCCAGCATGGTGTCAGGATGGGTGATATGGTATGGCTGGCCATGCTTCCTTTAGATCAGTGTGCCTTCTAGTCAGGCACATTCACAGATTTGGAAGTATATAGTATATGTATGTGCCATGGGCTGATAAATGAGGTCTCACATACACACAGAGAGTCCTTGCCTGATGTCTACCCCTATACAGAGTTTTAGATATGCAACTGTCACTAGACAAAGCTATAAGGCATGCAGATGCTCCAATTCTACACACAAAGACCCCAGCACAGAGTACTGCTTAGATTTCCATGGCCTCTGCCAGAAGACAAACTGTCCTTTTTGGCTCCTAGAACACACGGCTTCTCTAAGAATCTGCTACCAAACAGCCTTTGGCCCTGAGCAGCCTCCAGCACCAAGCTCCTGGGTACCATGCTTGTATGTAAACATCTCTTTTCAGTCCCTTGTAATCTCCTGGCTCTTCTGCCTGTCTTTCTTTCCTTGCATCTGCAGACTCCTCCTTTTCTTCTTCTGCTGTCTCTCCATCATAGACATACGGGCCCATCCCCAGTGTCCCTGAAACAGGAGCCCCCTCCATGGAAGGGTTAAAAGATGGAAAGATGTAAGATAAGGGTCCCTGGAATCTGAGCAAACATATCTGATCTGAAGAATGTTCTGTCTGCTTTTCATTCCAAATTCCAAGGGGACAGACTGCAATCACCCCAAATTATCCACCAGAGCTACTTAGAGAGCAGCAACAGAGAGGAGATGTATGTGGCTCCAGCTCCTCGTTCCACAGCTCCCTGAAGAGGAGGAAGCCTGGGGGTTGGGATCTTGGATTCACATCCTTCAGGAGCTGGATCTTCTTCAACACTGAGCTCCAGCTTGGCCATAAGGGTAAGAGGAGGATCTGGTCTGGATGGAAGAGCTGAGTCAATCTAGGATGGCACAGGGTTACAGCATCCCATGCAGAGAGCCAGGGCACCCACCACTGGGCTTTTCATATCCTGCTGATTGTATGAGCTAAACAGGATGTCTTAGCTAGCATTTTTACTGCTATGATAAAACACCATGACCAAAGTAAGTTGGGGAAGGAAAGGTTCATTTCATCGTACAGCTTGTAGTCCTTCATTCAAAGAAGTCAGGGCAGGAAACCTGAGATAGGAACTAATGAAAGGGCCATGCTTACTGGCTTGCTCCTTGTAGTTTTCTTATAGGACCCAGGACCACTATCCCAGTAATGGCACTGCCTATAGTGAGCTGTACCTTCCCACATCAACCCTCGATCAAGAGAACACACCACAGGCTTGCCTACTGGTCAGTCTGGTGGGGGCATTTTCTCAATTGATGTCCCTTTTCAAATATGACTGTGGCTTGAGTCAACTTGCCATAAAACTAGCTAGTGCCTAGGGCAAATACCATCACTCTGCTTTCTGGATAAGGACATTGAGACACAGAACTCATGAAAATCTCTACAAAGTCCCATCACCTGACCATTTACTGGTCACCAGGTATTCTCCATTACCTTTGTTCATCACTCCCCAGCTCTTCCTGAGGATCTGGTAGTCACAGGCTGACACAGGGAGCTGTTGTTTACATGAATACAGATGTATAGTCGTTCAGATAAGAGCATACCTGGACACTTTTTTTTTTTTTACAACTGTGCAAATGCGCACGGCACTGCTGAAATCAGCCTTGAAAATGGCTTTGTGATACATTTTCTGTTGTGTACATATTTTTATCATATTTTAAAGAAGAAATACATTTTTGTGCCTTTTACATTTTTACTGTGGAGATGGAGAGAGGGCTGAGTGGGCAATGCACTTGCTCCAAACACATGAGTATCATCAGGGCTTGGATCTCTAAATGACAAGTAGGCATGGTGGCTCACCTGTCACTCCAGCACATGGGAAGCAGAACCAGCTGTGTAGCTAGATTAACTGAGTTGGACGTGATCAAGATAGATTGTATACATATATGAAATTTATAAAAAAAAAATACAGTCATAGAATTGAGAAAATTTAAAATATAAACATGGTTTCACATAACAAGTGTTTGCACTTGCTACGGTCTAAATGTTTAAATAAACCCCTAAATTCTTATGTCAAACTTAATCATTTCAATACTTAGGAGGCCTAGTATCCTTATTAAAAGGACTCCAGGGCTTGGGTATGGTCCAACGGTAAAGCATTTGCCTGGATGTATGAGGCCCTGGTATTTGATCCCCAGCACCCAAACAGGGAGGACCCAGAGATGGCTCCAAATCCAAAGATATTTAGAGCAGCTAAAGGTATCTCATAGGCTGTGAGCTGGAAGAGTGATTGAGACAGAGTCAGAGGCCGGATCCAAGGGAGTAAGACCCAGCCTCTCAGAGGAACCAACCGGATGCAAGTTACACTCAGAGGGAGCGTCCTCAGGAGGGGGGCTGGCCTCCAAAGCCCAGGGAGGCAGATGGAGCAAGGCTCACTGCCAAGGTCTATGAAACAGGCTTAGGAGTGGCCTCAACCCCAGGAGGACAGGGTTCCCTGGAGTTGCTGCTAAGCCAGGTTGGGCTTTTGTTTTGGACATGAGAATGGGACAACCTGTGACCTTGGAGAGGAGGGCTCAGACCTTTCTCCTACCTTCTTGCCTGCACCTTTAAAGAGAGGGGCCTTGCTGGGTTCAGTACCTGGCCTAGTCATCCAGGGTGACCAGGGTACAAAGGGTATGAAGAGTCACGTGACACAGTGGGGACAGGGACCAACTGTTTATTAGCTGCAAGCTGGTACAAAGGTCATGGTGTCTCTGTTCTTCATTTCTCCTCTGTAAAGTGGGGGAGAGAGGATCTTCTTGGATTATCATGAGGACAAAGTAAGCCACCTAATATAATGCCTGGCACCTAGTAGGTATTCAAATAAATGTGAACACCCCAACCCCACCCCCTCCACAGCAGATGCTGTCTTCCCATTCATGCCTCCAGCTATGTTTCTTCAACTTCTGGATGAAACAGAGGCCTGTGAGCAGAGTTACTGGCATGCAAAGAGCTTGGAAAGATACACAGTGGAAATTTCCTCTAATTGTGAACATAATTAGGGCCAGTGGGGATGGGTCAACCAAGGCCCCCACATGTCCCACTCCTAATTGAGAGAGACAGAAGGTTTTGTCGACAAAGGAAGGGCTTTGGAGGCAGGGGGATGGATATGACCTCACAGAGTATGTTTTCACCTTTGCTCTGTTCAAAGTGACATTGAGCCTCTCCCCTCCCCGACCTTTGTCCCACCATATTCTGCCCACCTTAGACTGGCCCTCAGAGGATTGGCTTTGTTATAATCTCCTCCCTTACTCTGGCATTGTACTATAAATAAGCCTGAGGCTCCTGAAACTGTCTCTTTAAAGTTTAAAACAATGTAGTGAAAATCACTTCACCTGCCCAGAGCCTGAGCCCTCAGCTCTCCCCATGCCTGCTGCCTTCTTCAGTGCACATCACAATTCCTCTCTCAGGGATGCTGTTGAGGCAGGATGGCAGGGCTAGCAAGATAACAACAGACAGCAGGATCCCTGGGCAGGAACTTCTGATAGCCTGTGTACCAAGAATGGTTTGTAGAGAAAGCAGGGGGCACACAGGCATCTTTCCACCAGCCCAACGCCACATTTATTGCCACCAGGGAGAAGGGCAGAGTTAGTGCAGGTAACAGGTGGGCCTTGTGGTAACGAAGACTGACTTGGTAGCCCAGAACTGGCTGCAAGAGATAAACAGGAGGAGGATGGGGGCAGCTTGGCTCCATGCTAGACTCTACCAAGTTAGATGAACTGGCTTTGTCACCTCCCCAGCCCTCCCTGGAGTTAACCATGTGGAAAGAGCAGGAATACATAGCATTCCCCAAACACTACTCACCTAGGAGAATGGTGTCGGCTCTTGATGGCTAGTGGGTATGTCATTCACTTAGTGAGGTGTCTCTGGCCTCGCTACTGGGCAGAAAATAAATCAATTAGGTAACCGAGGGGACAATGGCTGGACAAAGGAGTAGAGAAGAACAGGACAAGAGAGATACTATGAACATGCCATGGGAGGAGAGAGTTGGAACAAGAGGGCTGGTACAGTTGCACATACAATTCAGAGACAAGGCTTTATTAATTGTGTATTATCTGTCTGGCACTATGCCAGGCACTGGGGACACAGTGAAGAATGCGCACAGTCCCTGCCTTAAATTGGCAAGGGAGGAGGCTGCCACACAAACAGACAATTGCTAGAAGATGTTGTGATGCAGCAAAGGCTTGTGCTGTGCCCCGGGAGTCAAGAAGAGAGAGACAGGTAGAGAAGAAGTGGGCAGCCTGAGTCCCACTGAGAACTAAAGACAATCTGGTAGATGAACCAGAGTTCACCCAGTGGTAGGATTTGAATCAGGGTACCCCCCCCCACACACACAGGCTTAAATATTGGCATAAAGGGCTTGGTTGCTAACAGATGGAGTTAGGGGTCTGAACTAATCAATGGTGGCATTATTGAGAAATGATGACAAGCAGGAGGAGGGGTCTACTTGGAAGAAAACTTCACGGTGGGAATACTGGGCTCTATCTCCTCATCTTGCCCCTTCCAGGATGTTGCTTACTCCTATCTGCAATCATGCGAACAACTCTTCTCTGCCACATGCCGCGGTGCCCATAATGCTCTGCTCAAGTTCATGGGGTCAAC
>JADRCD010203885.1:0-39323 GCA_019843815.1 Montemys delectorum
GGGGGGGGGAGGTTTGTTTATGAGTTTTATTTGTTTGCTGTCAAATAAAATGATCTCTTAATCATCACAGCTCAGGCTCTGTGCCTTAGAAGAAGCCACCAGCATTTCAAAGCTGATTATTCACTCTGGTTGAAGGCAGGGGGATTCTGCTCATGGAAAATGCCTTTGTGCCTCATTCCAAAGGGTGGCCACGTTGCCCTTTTCACAATGAAGAACTTCAAAATGTTACAGGAAAGCACCTTAAGCATGGGCTCCTCCATCTTTCCAGATCCTACATGGCTTCTGGTCACTGTTGGAGGTGGCAATTAGTGCTGTTCATTGATGTGCTCAGTCATAGCCTCAACATCTGCAGGTGTTTATAATTCTCTGAGAAGGTGGAACACACAGAGATTCTTTAAGAAATAGCCTGTGTTGCTTTTTGTCTTCTGACTGCATGGGACCATTTATGGAACCATGTTTAGTACACCACCCATCGCTCTCCCTGGAAGAACTCCCTGGAAGCTCTGCAGATCATGGTGGTTCACAGCAGCAATCCCAGCACCTGGGAGGCAGAGGCAAGAAAAATCAGGACTCCTAGTTCTCCCTCAGCTACACAGCAGGTTTGACACAAGTTTGGGATGCATGACACCCTGTCTCAGAAAACAAACCAGTTGTTCATGTTCCCCTTAGTTGAGATAGTTTACATTTCTCCCTCTTTGGCTGTAGCATATGGCTATAGACAGGAAAATGATATG
The DNA here is from genome assembly GCA_019843815.1 of Montemys delectorum. NCBI lineage: Eukaryota > Metazoa > Chordata > Mammalia > Rodentia > Muridae > Montemys > Montemys delectorum. Next base: position 735 of record JADRCD010203885.1, read on the forward strand.
TGTGCTAATGCTATTGAGTTGCTAGTGGAATAACTGAAGGAGCCGATGTAGAATCATTGAGAAGCTAAAAATCTCTCCACCAAGACATTTTCATCATGACTGTGACATCAATTTGGTTATTGTTAGAACATTTGGAAATATAAAAGTAAACATATGTCAAACTAAATGTATTGATCCTGTAATGGGTTGATTCTCATATAAATACAACCTGTATTTTCTTTCTTGAAATTGCCACTATTTGTACAGTCAACTTTCACCATGAGAAAGCAAGCAAGAAATCAATGTCTTGTAACATTTGTTGCAGAGAAGCGTCTTTGAGACCCAAGGAAGCATTTCTCTTTCCTAGGGTGGAGGGCTGGACACGTACTTAGACCAGTCAAATAGTTTGGCAGGGAAAAATCTATTGAAATTTTCATTGTTTTGTTTGTAATTATGTAAAATCCATCATGTGACTCTGGCAATATAGGATATAATCATGAGATTTTCAAGTAAATGATGCTAAAACTGAGCTAGTTCATGATTCAACTGTGGGTTTCCTTTACAAAGGAAGGGTTAGGGTCCTTGAATGTAGATGTGGTTGCTGATTTTTTTTTTTTAACATGTAACAGTCCATGTTGATGCTGCCATTCAACTGGGTTCATTACATGAAAACATTGAAACCAGGGTAATATGATCTCTTTCATTCTTTTATTGAACAAGGTGTAGTGTAAATCAATCAATGAGCAGAACAGCAGAGCATCTGTCTTCAAGGATAACAAGGGGCTAGGGTTTCCAGCTGGATGTTCTTGTATTGATATAAGAGGCAACACTAGAATATTCTGAGAAGTGAGGGTGTTGAGGCGATGGAAGAAATGGTAATTTCTCCTTTTCACACCAGCAAAATCCTGCATGTTTGGAAGGCATTAGAGTTCCATTAAAGGTAGAGCAACTGAGAATCTCTGAGGAAGAAATGTCTATTGCACATTGGAAATGTTGAACTGGTCAGAACACACTGCTCCAAGGCTTCCCTCAGTGGTAGAGGCAGACATCTTGAGTCTCGTAAAACTTTATTTCTGTATAATAAACAAGAATACCATTGACAGAGTAGTTAGGATTTATGAAACTTCTCTGGCTTCCCAGCAATGCGGGCTATCAGCATGATAATTTATAATGGTTTGTGACAAATACTGCCGAGCCGAGAGGTGTGTGGTTACATTCAGATCGGATGTCTTTATCTGGGGAGCAATAAAAATTTCACAGACATTGGGTTAAAAACATTAAGAAAATGAATGTAAGGCTGCAGAAGAAAAAACCTACAAAGGCAGAGCTCAAGAAAGAGGCGCAATGGAGGCTTTATGGACGAGGCCCTGTTCCACTTTTGTTTCTTAACTCATGAGGATTCTTTTCTCTCTCTTAACTTCTACTGCATTTTCTCACTATCACGAGTGATGGGCATGTTTCTGAATTCCATGCAGCTAAAGGAACCTTTCATTCCTATAACGCCATAGGAATCACAATACTTAACTAGAGATCATAGTCAAATCTGGGGGAGGGAGACTGATAAACTAAGTCACACCATGTTTCCTTATTGCTATTTTTAAATTTTCCTAACTATTTACAAGCTAGGAGATACTACTGATCCAATTTACTTTTGAAGAATACAAGCTCATTTATTAAAACTTAATCTGCCCTTTGTTTTTAAAATCTGATTATCCCTGCAAATTAAATTGCATAATTTTACAACTGTAATTTTACATATTTAAATGACATAATTTTACAAAGTCATTTATTGGCTAAGCCCCGCTTTTGTTTCCCTGACTAATATTTCCTGATATCATTCTATCTTCCTTTCTTTTTTTCAGCATGCATTTTTGCATCAATTTTGATTTTTGACTGATATATTAAAAGCACTATTTCCTGAGGAATTGTGTCTGGATATGTGTTTGTGTGTAGATGTTGTATTTATGTGGCTATACGTGTGAGTATTTGTGAAAGGGAGGGTATATCCAAGACAAGCCCTTCCATCTAGTCTTTAACTTTTTAGCATCACTCAGACTAAAACAAAAGCTTTTATTTTATGCAGATATATATATATATATATATATATATATATATATATACACACACAGAAATGGGGACACACATAGCCATGTGCACACAGAGACATTCACTTGAATAGATTTGGGCACACACATAATTATAGACACAGATATGCATAGGCACATAGACAGACACTCAGACATGGTCATGCATACATGCAGGCATCATGCACACACAGAGACATGGCCTTGCACAGACATGGACATTCACACTTACACAAAGACACACTCTTTCTCTTCTGATAAGGAGTCCTGTCCTGTTGAAAACTCAGCTCATTTTCCCTCCAGTGGCTAATGTAGACATATCTTATCTTTACTTAATATATTAACAGGTACCTTATAACAAATACAAAGTCTCCCATCTGGATCTACTTTCCATGCAAGGGGAATTCAGAAAATTCTTCCCTTGTTTGTCTTGAGGCTTGGAAAGGAACATATGCACATGGATGTATGTCCGTGTTGAAACAAAACGTGATTGTTGGGTGACTTCCTCAATAACTCTCCATCTTATGTTTTAGAGGCAGGGTCGCTTTCAAGCTCAAGCTGGAACTCACCAGTTTGACAAGAGTAGCTGCTCAGTGAATTCCAGGGACCCTCCTTTCTCATCTTCCCCTTCACTGGGTTTGTGGGCTCAGTTTTTCACATGAATGGTGGGAATTAAACTCAGTTCTCTTGTTTGTACAGTAAGCGCTGTACTGGCTTAGTGGTTTCCCCAGCTGATCTTCCCTTGTTTTAATGAATCATCTTATAACTTCTGGTTTTTATCTTGGGTGACTGTTCAGTACTTTATGGGCAATGTGAAGGGGGTACTGTCAAGTTCAGTTAAAGTGAACAGCTCTTGAGAAAGTAGGAGTCTTGGGCACTGTTGGCCAGTACCTGCAGCACCTCTAATACCACTCAGGCAAGTAACCTTCTACTTTCTTTTGAGTCTTTCCCCTATTAGCACTGATTTAAATAAAATAGGATTTTTAAAAGGATTTTAAATAAAAGGATTTCCTTCACTATCTTTAGAATAAGTACTCACACTTGATAGTGATGTTTTGAATGTGTCAAGGTAGGTTTGTGCTAGAGGTTTATTTGATCTAAAAGAAGCAACTAGGGGTAGAAATATGGCTCAGTGGATGAAGTGCTCACTGCACAAGCTTGATGACCCAAATCCAGTTGCCAGTTTCTAGGTAAAAACACCCCACATGGAGGCATACCCATGCAATCCTAGCAGTGGGGAGACAGATTCTTGGAGGCCTGTCTCAGAGGAAAGGGTAGAGAGAGACAGATAAAGATATCAGATAACCTCTTCTGGCTTCTGTATGGATTCATGGGCACACACTTGTATACACACCTAACACACATACAATCAGGTGAATGAATGAACAAATGAAGGTAGAGAACAATTGCAAAGACTCAAAGTCAAAGCTCTGGCCTTTATATGTATGTGCACATGTGTGCACACACATCCAAACCCAACTTCCATCAGAAGTTAAAGGAGTAGGCTACTTGAAATTGTGTCACACTGAATCAACAAGTCTGTGGCGCTCCCAGCTAGAATTATTTTGGGAATACAGGAACCTGAGAAAGGGCCAGGGCAGACATGTGCCTCCAGCTTCGTGTATGTGTTTAGTTCTGTGCTTCCCATCATAATCTTTGGTGGATACACATATGCTGACATGCCTCAGCAACAGCACACATAAGAACGTGTGCACAAGGAGAGTAAAAGATAAACTTTGCTAATTGCAGTTGCCTGTTAATCAACACTGATAATTGATGGGGGCAGTGGGGGAGGGTTAGTGTTCAGATCAGGTTCCAAATGCCTCTTAATTGGGTGTTTATCAGTAGTCTTGAATGTGACAGTCCTGTTCTAGCTCCTCACAGGAAAGGGATCCTCGCTAGTCAGTATTCAGATGGCCTGTGTCCAGGATCTAGGTCAGTTAATGCTGTCATCTGACTGAAAAGATGCAGACAATTCACAGAGAGCCCAGGAAGCAGTGTGTCTGCTCATGGTGACTACATTCTTCAAACAAACTACTAATCATCTCTTGGCTCCTGTCAACTCAATTGCTTAAAAACGTTCATGTCCACTAAAGAAATGTTGGCCTTATAACACGCTTCCTTCCATCCAGACTCTGTATATATATTTACCGAATCTCATGTGCTCAGTGTGGCTTTTATCCTCCTATCCTTTAAATTCATATGTGTATCCATGTGCACGTGGGATCCACTTGTTTCTGCCCATTCCATTCAGCCATATCAGACAGTTTCACATGGAGGTTGAGGTTCCAGATTCAGGTCATCAAGCTTGGATTGTATGCACTTTCCCCTCTGAGCCAACTCCCTAGCTCTCTCCTTTACATTTCCATAGACTACTTGTAAAGAGCAAGTTGGCAGCTTCTGACTTGACAGCTTCACCCTGAGTCTGTATGCTCGGGCATATGATCTCAGTTCTTCATCTCACCACAGACATGAAGTCAGAGAAGTGCAAATTAAATGCTCAAGTACTCACCTGTTATACCAAAAAAAAACCTGACTGTTGCTGCAGAAGGTACGTTTGGGCCACGCCCTTTCTGCGAAAGACTTCTGAACTGTTGCCAGCCATTTTCTTCCCTGAACCATCTCCTGTAAATGCTTAAATATAAACGAAATAATTCCAAGATTGAGCTTTTTGAATAATTAAAAGCACTTGTGAATCCTGCAGAAGGCTGATTGGTAATTCCCTACTCTGCCCAAAGTTGCTATCAGTTAGGAATGAAAGTCATAGTAGGGGTGTCTAAACCCTGGTGCCTTTGGTTGGTGGTTTCTGAACACAAAGCACATGTTACTATAAGGTTTGCCCAAATCTGGTAGCCAGGCCAGGCATGGCATGAGTTTATACTGTTGGGGGTTAAATGGATATTCCAGGTACCAGCTGCATATTTAGTCCCAGACCCCAAGTAAAAAGGCCAAATTTCCTTGTAAACACTATACATTTACTTAATCTCAGGCAGCTGTCATAAAATGTCCTCATAATTCCCCACTCACCATGTTTTATACTTTTATTTTCCATTCTACTGTGGCCATGGAAGAGCTTAAGGGAGAATGGTTGCCCAGGCATTCACTTCCTATGACAGAGGAGTTTTCTGAGAAAAAACAGACCCTGAAAAGTATTTTGTTGTTATCTGGTTAGATACTTTGAACAAGCAGCCAAATCAGGACAGAGGTGTTGCCTATGGCTTTGGTGACAGGAGAGCCTGTCACAGGAGAGCTTCCAGCTCCCTCCTAATGGCTCGTTCTACAAGATCTTAAGTTTCTGAAGACCAGGCAGAGATAGTCAAAGCTACGATTCTCATGCAACATTGCAAGATCTCCTCTGACTCTCTCATAAAACAGATACTGTGACCAGAACGGGTGCTCTCAGGGCCTAGCTACCACAGATGCATGATGCAAACCAGAATTTAGTCTTAGGAAAAACAAAACCAACCTAAATATATAGGTTTAAATATAAGGTCAAAAATATAAAGTTTCCCATTTTAAATGGAACAAAGAACATACTTGATACAAAGATAAGACGGCCATACAGAGCTCACATGGTCTTAATAAGGGATGGTAATGTTTGCTCTTAGATAAGTTGAGGGAGTAGACATTTATTTCCTAAATATGGTTATAGAAAAAGATAGGATGATAGTTAGAGTGAGTAAAAAGTTTTAGTTTCTAGAGATGATCATTCTTTGGGAAACATGGTAGACCACAAAAATGGCAAATTCCAACTAACTGAACAATCTGGGCCCTCTCTCTACCTCACTATCACTTTGCCCTTCTGATCTGACACTCCTTTGTTGAGGTGTCTCTTTCTACTATTTGGTTAGTGTTTATATTCCCTTGGGTGGCTTTCTCCTAATTTCAAGTTCTTTGTCTATGGTTCTGGGCTGTGCTGAGCAATACACTGTGTATGTTGGTTCAGTCTCAAGGCATATTTTCTGTTTCCCTCCTTTGCTTTCTCGCCTCATGTCTGATGTATGTGCAAGTTCATTACTGAGAGCTGGGGATTCCTGATTGCCAGGGGACAGTGTTGGCAGTTCCCTGTGAGGAAAGGCTCTGGTGAGAATTGAGGCCAAGGGTTATAATTGCCCCTCAGCCATTCATTCCCATCTGCGAGACAGGAGACAGTTCATATGGGTTGGGTCCCAATTATATGTGAATGGTGTGATTATAGCACAGTTAGCAATGCTGCTTTGACAGTATCAGCTGGTGTATGTGGGGAGATGAAACAATGGACCAGGTTGCTTACTGTAAGGTCTGAGGACACCTTAAAGGCACACCTTCCTTCATCTTTAAGTTTTGTATTGCACGTATTTACATGTAAGCGCACACGTGGATACATGCCAGTCCTGATGTGAGTGTGAAGATCAGAAGACAGCCTGTGAGTGTCAGTTCTCTCTTACCACTGTGTGGGTTCCAAAGATTAAATTCAGGTCATCAGGGTTTCCAGCAAGCACCTTTAGCTGCTGAGCCATCTTGTCTGTCCTCCAATCATTTGATTATCCTATATTGGTTATAGACACCAATGGGTCTTTGTTCGTGCATTATCTTCCCAGAGAGTCCCCTTCTACCTCCTAACTCTCATGCCTTTTCTCATGTGTGCACGACTCCGTGAGCCTCACTGAGGCCTCTTTTCTTCTGGAAGTGTGCAGTCTTCCTTCCTCTGCTATCTCAGGAACACAATGCTGATGGATACAAGACGAATGTTAAATAAAGCCTAGGTATGACTCGGGCAGGAAGTGCATCCGCAGGTTTTGTTCCTTAAAATAAGTTCAGACTGTAAACAATAGCATCCGCATCCTTGGGAGGAGACACAAATATTTCCAAAGTCGTGCATACCTGCAGTGAGACAACCCCAGAACTTTTCTCCGGGGTCTTGAAAAAGTGACTGGGCTCTGATCAGTCTCTAAACATCAGATGGGTGGAGTTACTAGCATGTCTCCTGGAAGATAGTATCTCAATATCACACACTTGATACTAAAAGCATGTGTGTTTCTTGTCCTGTGTATTCCTGAGGCCTTGGAAATATGCCCAGCCCATTCAGAGAGTGAGCCAGCCAGTGCTTAAATCCCCAGGCAGGAGCCATTTTGTAGGACAGACAAGCCATTTCAACCATTGTGACCAGTAGTGGTCTCATGGATTGTTATGCCACACATTCACAGGGAAGGGCTACTTTGAAAATTAACATTTAAAGCAGGCAACTCACACATTCATTCCCTTCCCCTGTTAGTACTCGCTTTAGCTTTGCCATCTCCTTCCTCCATTTCTAGCTTCATCAGATTCCTCAGTGGTGAAGGGGAGAATCTTGGAAGAGCATGTTCTCAGGGAGGAACCTGGAATGATAATAGATGGGGTGACTATTCCCAGTCCTTGTCCCCAGATCACCATTATGACCAGCTGTTGAGGACATGAATTATATCTGAAATGCCTGGAAAGGACTTCACTTCATTTCATTTGAAATGACACAGGTGTGGCCGGGAGCCCAGCTGAAGGAATTTGCTTTCCTTTTTTTGTGGGAACCCCTGAGTCAAAGGGATTCTGTAGGACTTTCTCATCATTGAAAACAAGAATTCTGTCTTGGGTACTGTCACTCTTTAAATATGTATTCTGTCCTGCTCTGGGGACTCCTGCCTCAGCCTCTCCAAAGCTGAGCTTTCCTCTCACGGTCTGGAGTTGTTGTGTGTGTGCCAGCTGCAAGTCAGGGCTCCATTCTGGTCTCTCCTGACTCAAATGCTACCCTCCATGACTTTCCAGACTCTTGGTCATGGTCCGTGAGTGAGTTGTTCAAATGTGTATGCAATGGTGTGTAGAGTTAAAAGTCATTCTTCAGGGGCCATCATTTTGATTTTGGAGACAGGGTTCCTTATTGAACTTGGAGCCTACTGACTAAGCTGGGCTGGTTGTCCAGGAAGCCCAGGGACCCACCTCCTTCTGCTTCCTGGGCACTAGAGTTATGTCCAACTTCTCAAACGAATGGTGGGATCCAACTGACTGAGCCATCTTCTCATCTGATAGGCCTGATTTCTTTGTTCAACATCAATACAATCATCTCTTCCTGTCATCTGTCTCACAGCACCCACTTTTCTGTGTTGTAGCACTGGCTTGGCTGGGCCTTCTCCAGCTGCTTTGAATCCTCTTTGAAGGACCTCTTTGATCTCAGCCACCTGGCCTAGTTAACTCCACATCTTTCTAGTTTGTTGGAATCCAATTTTGCCCCATTTTCTGGATGATGCCTGCCTAGAAGACTTCATTTCCATAAAGAAAGAATCACACTTTATACTGCCTAAGCCAACATTTTTGTTTTTGTCCCTTCATCCCTGTTTCCCCAGATTTGAATCTCTGGGCCGTACTGCGATCTCTGTTTGTTCCCTAAGTTTTGCCAGTTGAAATGTCTCAGAGTCATGCGTCTTCAATCTCTCTCAACCTTTTTCTGTCACACTCACATTCTACTCCCGCCTCCTGCCTCAGCCTCCTCAAAGCACTTTCCCCATCCTTACTCTGTTTAGAAACATCAGAGTTCTCTTTTGCCCCCTTGCCTGCCTGTGCCTTTCAGCCATCCTTGTGTATTGTTGGCTCATGTCTGGGCTCACATCCAAACCACCTTTGCATAAATTTAAAAGAAATAATTGAGAGCCCCTGCTCCATCTGGCAGCTGTATGTGCTGGATGTGAGCATCTCTGCTAGAGGAGGTGGCCTCGCTTGCAGTCCCAGCAAAAAGGCCTAAATCCACTGGCTCCCACCAACCAGCAGAATGGAAGCCCTGCATCCTGGGTAAAGAAATAACAGAAGCAGAATCTAAGTGAGCCCTAAGAATGGCTGTGCTGGAGTGTTTCCTGAGGTGGAGAGTGAAGCATTTACCTCGCCCCGGGTTCACATCTCACCCTTTCTTTGAAGACAGAATCTCAAGTAGCTTAAGACAGCCTCAAACTGGAGATGAAGGTTATGATAATTTTGACCTCTGATCCTCCTGCCTTCAACTCCCAAGTGCTGCGGCTACAGGTGTAACTGACATACCTGGTTAACACCTCCATCCCGTAGCAGTGTAGCAACAGGCAGGTACACAGTTCCACCTACAAGAGCCAAAAGTTCTTGAAGCCCCAGAAAGGTTCTTTCTCATTAGCTCTTTGGTGTCTCCACCTGGGATAGCTTCAGATGCTTCTGGTATCTATTTGAAAGAGACAAAGAGACAAACAAAAACCCAGATACACTCAGCCTCAGCATCCTCATACCCCTCCTGCCCCGCCCCCCCCCCCCCCCCCCCCCCGCACATCTGCAGCTACATAACAGAGAGCTAGGGATGCGGGACTTGGGTTTCCATGGAGACAGAAGCCAAAACATGACCTGCCAAACTCTCAGCTGTTCCATATTGTGCCATTTCTGTGTCTGACTATCATTCTCTTGAGAAACTTGCTTAGCTAGTGGTGTGAATGTTAAGTATACAGTGTCACTAACTCTCTCAGCCTCTATTAGCTGTATGTTGCAGGTTTCCTGTTTCTGGACATCTGGTCACTGGGATGGTGAAGGAGAAAAGAACCCTGGTTTCTCAGCCTTCTTGGCTTCGTGTAGGAGAGCGCTGTTTCCCCCAGGCACTGTTGCCATGAGTATGCGGACTCCCTCCTAGAGAATGGGCCTGGCACTGAGCAAGTCTGCCACACTTGGTTGTCTCATGCTCACAGCTCTGCTTCTGTTTCCTGCTTAGTTGCTGCTTCATCCTTGCCTTTTCTCCTTGCTTGCTTTTAACTCTTCTTTTTTTTTTTTTTTTTGGTTTTTCGAGACAAGGTTTCTCTGTGTAGCCCTGGCTGTCCTGGAACTCGACTCTCTAGACCAAGCTGGCCTCAAATTTAGAAATCCACCTGTCTCTGCCTCCTAAGTTCTGGTATTAAAGGTGTGCACCACCACTGCCCAGCTCAACTCTATTCTCGTTAACATATTAATTATACAAATAACTTGTTTTACTATGACATTTTCATACATTAGATACATTATATATTTTTATTTATATGTATATACACACATACATGTATATTATGTTACACTTTCTCACCCACCTTCCATTCCCTCTGATCCCCTTCTTTCCAAATAGTCCAACTTCTACTCTCATGCCACTCTGTGTGTGATTCAACAAGTTTCTTTAGGGCTACTTATAGGAGCATGGGTGAGATGTTATTTATAGCCACACGGACAACTTGCCATCACTACACCACTAAAGAAAATGCCACCCCCTTCTGAAGCAACCATAAATTACTACAGATCCTCAGGGAAGGAGCAGGGCCTTACAAACCTCCTTCCTAAATTCTGTTTTTAAACCGGAACATAAACCCACAAAAATAGCGCATGCTAAGGGGTCCCGTACGCTGAGTTGATGTATGACCATGTTGTGGTAAACATACCTGTCTCTTCAAACAGTTTTCATCTCTTAATGATGAAAACTTTCGAAATCGGCAGTGACCCTACTGTGCGCTAACACACCAGTGCTTGACAGGAAGCACCATCGCCTTTCTTCACCCCTCTGTGCACCTTCAAGTCCTCTCCATGAACACATGTGACAGCGTTCTAACCCTAATCCATACCTGGCAGCTGCCTGCTTTAGACTTTTGCCTACAGGCTTTACTGATTCTTAACCTATGGGTGAATGCACTGCTTCTGCATGCTGCAAAATTGTTCAGAACTGGTGGTGGGCTTGCACGTTCCTCTTTGGGGGTACACACCATCCTCGTTCTGCTGCTGGGGTACACGCCATCCGCAGACAGCAGAGACAGCAAAGACTTGCATCACAAGGAGGAGTGTACAATGCAAGCCAAATCAGAGGTGTAATTTAACATAATATGCAGTTGATAGCTCTGGTATTAACCTAAACTCCAATTTCATCACTACCACAAAAGTAGCTTTTACTTTATCTTTTCATTCAACAAAACATTAAAATTAGATTGTAAAGAGTAGAAATTACACTGGAAAAAAATACAAAGGAATGGCAACAGGGATTTTGTTAATGAATCCCACCTCACTCTTTGAGTCTCTGAGGCAGCGCCTATGTAATAAGCCGTGTATCTATTTGTAAAACAGACTCAAATTAAGGGGCTTATTCAGATGCCATTGTAAAAACAATTTTCCAAGATTGTGGTCTATCAACAGGAGATAAGATGGCACGTCGTTGTAGCCCGCTGAGGCCCATTATGAATATTCTATTTCAGAGACGAATCACACTGTAAATACAATGTTCAGATTCATTTATTCCCACAATAGCATTTTTTGCAAAGGTGCAATTTCATAATTTGACTTAGCATTGATAGTGCATTCCGCAGCTCTTTCTAACCACCGGTTAATTCACATATCCCCAGGAAATTGTTTATTTGTACTAGGCCCATTTTAAAAATAAAAAAAAAAAAACACCAAACATGTAAAGATGAAACGTTTTGCTGAAGGCTGAACAAGGACAGGGGTGTGAATAAAACCTGCTGTCCTCCCAAGTATGTCCTTAGCACATCTGCCTAGGCACATCTGAACAATTTAAACAAACATGCTTCTAAGCAAGACAGAAGATTCCTGCTAACGGTTCAATAGCTAATAGGAAACTTGGTTGAGGAAACACAGCACAAGCCCTTGGAGACGCAGGATGCAGATGGAACCGGGCCCTATTGATACTGCATTTCTCCTCTTTGTGGTCTTTCTGAGCCAGATTTTCATTCACTCAATGATCAACAATGAACTGACATCAAAAGTTTTCTAGCTTACTCCCAGTGTCAATTAGGGAAGACATGGTATTTATAAAGTCTGTATTCTCTCATTTGTCACATCTTTTCCAAATTAGACCTTGAGAATGAGACTGCTTGTGTTTTATTCTCTATATTGTCTTGTGTGTGGTTTATATACTAAACACTATGCAAGCCCAAAGTGGATAGTGATTTGTTTAGCATTCATCAAGGCACACACTTGGGAAAAAAATAGTTATGGTTATAAATCCCAGACCTGAGAACTTGGAACTTAGAGGTGGTTCAGGCACCCCCCCTGCTAAGATATCTTCGGACACCTAGTTTCTTCCTCTGAGAATTTCGTCTGTAGCCTGGTAACTCACTCAACAGTTTATGGACTACCTAAAAAGCACCTGTTAGCTTTGTACTGAGAGAGCACACATCAAAACAGCCACCATCTCTGCCTTCATGACATGGTATCTAAAAAGACATGGTAAATTGCCATGGAGATCTACCACCTCCAGAGCCCTCTTCTGTGTACCCACCATGCCATTCCAACTTGCTGGTCACCTTATCTCAGTCTTCAGGTGACAGAATAGGTACCCCTGGAACCTATTCGTGTTCTAAACAGACGTCTACGACAAGCATTTGCCTGAGGCACAGGTTTTGTGGGGGGGGGGGGGGGGGCAGGTTGCACAATTTCTGGTCGCTGGTAGTCTATAGCCACAAGATTCTCTCCTGTTTTTACCTTCAAGACTCTTGTTGTGCAAGTACACTCAGTTCCTGAATTCTATGCAAGGCCGGTGTATGCCTGTCCCCCACCTCCTACCTCCACTTACTGACTAGCTTTAACTGCAGTTCCTCTCCTTTCTGCTAGGATCCTACCTCAGACAACACCTTCATTCTCCATCGTGGAGTATGCCCAGGCAGGCCTTATCCCTTAGTGAGGGACTGAACAGTCAGTGGGCATGATTTCACGTGGGTTTATTTATAGTCTTGGATACCATTTTACTGACTGTTCAAGTGACTCAAATTATACAAAAAAGACAAAAAGAAACCTTAGGAAATCTCTTCTCCCAACTCAAGCCAAGTCCAATGATAATTATACAATAAATATTTATAACTCAATGGTGAGTGAAAAGCTTTATTTTTTCCTTTTTGTTTTCATCTTCTCAAATGAAAGGACCCCTGCATTCCTGGGTGTGACAAGCAGTCCATAGAAACAAAAAGAAAGGTACATTCTGAAGGAGTGCAAGGGAGCTGGAACAAAGGTGGGGGGGGGAGGAGTATTGGGGGGCGGGGTGGTGAGGTAGAAGCTGGGTGGCTGGCTACCATGTGGATTTCCTTGTCTTTGCATCCAGAATGATGGCATGTCTGACACATGAAGACTGACAATGTAAGAGCAGGCCATGTTTTGGACATTTCATGATGCTTTTAAAGTTTGCAGGTGCTGGCTAGAGTCCTAATCACAAGCTAGGGCCTCCCGAAAGAGGGAACCTCAATTGAGAAAATGCCCCCACCAGATTGCCCTGTGAGGGAGCCTGTGGGGGTGTCTTCTTGATAATTGATGTGGGTAGACCCAGCTTACTCTGGTTGGTACCATCCCTGGGCTCATGATCCTGGGGTGTATATGAAAGCAGGCTGAGCAAGCCATGGCTGGAAAACCAGAAAGCTGTGAGCTCCAGGCAAATGAGAAACTCTATCTCAAAGGAGTTGTGTGACACCACAAGTTATTCTCCAGAATCCACCCATACATGTGTACATACATGTTCACATGTGCACCTAAATGCTCATGAACATTCACACAAAGAGGCAAAAATAAATAAATAAAAACTCAGTGAGAATGTGATTCTTTTTTTTTTAAAGTTGGGGTCATTTAAAAACTTTTAAAGAGAAAAATTGTGTGTGCCCTGGCCAACTCTGCCTCATTTTATACAGTAATCCTTTCTTGAAGCTGTGTAGACACACTCAAGTCCTTTAAGTACAATGAAAGCATGTTGCATATTTTTCCTTTAAGTAAATATTTGAAAATATAAGAGAATAAATCACCCATACCATTACTCTGTAGCTAAAGATAACAGCTCTTTTATTTTGATGGATTTTGTGTGTTCTGTATTGGAAATATGTGCATGTTTTAAAATGTTAAAGAAAAATGGTATACCTCTCTATAGACAGTTTTTCTTGTACTGTTTTCCCTTAAAATTAAATGTTAAACATTACATTAGGCTCTAAATATTAAATTACATTATCTGTTCAAAATGATGATGTTTTATTTGAACTTCTTGAGATATTTAGAGTGCTTTAAATTATTCAAAAAGTATAAATAACCAGAAATGATGGTGGAATTAATATCTGACTGTGAAGTCTTCATATGTTTTAGAATTGCATTAGACACAATTTCTAGACATATGGTTGCTGAACCAAAGAATGAGGACACTATTAAGACTCTAAAAGCCCTTGTTTGAGAGGGTAATTTGTGGAGGTTATATATTGAAAACTCCATCACATTTTCAAAGACATCCACAGGTTTTTATGGCACCAGCTGATATTTTAAAGCAGAAATTAGCACACTTTCTGAAACAAGTCAGACTCCAATACCGTGGGCTGATGAGACAGGCTCGGCTCAGCTCCTCCACTGTAATGAGAATCAGCCTGGCTGTGTTGCAATAAACCTATTTTGCAAAGGACAGGCCATCTCTGGAGTACGGTCTGCAGCGTTATGTTTGCTGACTCCTTGCTTAATTGAAACTTGTGCTGTTTTGTGAGAACATTAGCATTTGTGGCTGTAGAGAATCAGGTCCTGCCTAGTGGTGTTCCATGTAGGAAGGCAGCCCTTGTGGGATCCTGGGCTCAGAGTTAGTGCAGGGCAGGGAGGATGCTTTTGTTGGAAGAGAGTTGGAAACTAAGCAAGGAAGCTGCGAATTGGCCTGATGGTTGAGTATATGGAAAAGTTCACTGAGCCTGCCTCTGTCCCTCTGTTGGGCAACTGTTTTCCTGCCATGTGTCTTGTCTTAGTGTACTTTCTGGATAAATGCAACCCAACTCCCACAAAAGTAGTCTCACCCATATATATGCAAGTAAATATCACCCATGGTGGTTTCTCTGAAGCCCTAATCACTCATTAACTCCAGGCTTTCTTTATCTTCCCAGGACTTACAAAGCTGGAAGCTGGGGTGGGGGGAGGGGGTGGTGCTTTGAGAAAGAACTTTGTGCTCATGAAACCACCTCAACAGGGCCTGTGTTTCCCAGAAGTGAGTAGACAATTGCTTTCCTTAGGTGACCCTTTAGAGCAGCTTGTAAAACACAAGCCTAGAAGCATGATGTTGTACTCAGGATGCAGAGGCGGGAGGGTCACTACAAGTAGAAGACCACCTTTGTCTATGTAAGAGTTCCAGACTAGCCAAGGCTAGAAAACAGGTTTTTAAAGGTCAGGTGAATGAGTCAATGGAAAGTGCTTTTTGTGCAAGCATGATCCATAGAACCCATGTTGAATGTGGTGGTGTGGCTTGTAAGTTCATAGCTGGGAAGGTAGCTACAAGAGAATCTCTGGGGCTCACCACCCAGTCTAGCTTCACATATACACATTAACAGAAACTTACCACATACATGCAGACACATGCATGCATACATGTGACCATGCATACCACACCCACCAGTGTAAGTATCTCTCTCTCTCTCTCTCTCTCTCTCTCTCTCTCTCACACACACACACACACACACACACACACACACACACACACACACATGAACACAAAGAAACCAAAAGAACCATTTAAGAAACCACTTCTTAAACAATATTGTGTTGTCAGTACCTGACCATTGTCCCTGAAGGAAATATGTAAATTGGCCACAGGCATAAAATATACTTCCCATATTATTTCAGTGGGTTAATGGCTGCCTGCCACCTCTCTTGTTCCTTTGTTGTTTCGGAAGCAGCATTGATTTCAGAACCCCTGTGTGGAAATAAGAGGCCAAAGAAAGCTGCTTCCATTGACTGTTGGCTCTTACAGAGGTACAGAGGTGCCCTGCCCCCACCCACCCTTCTGACCCCAGAATGGAAAGGCAGCTGCCTCAGTAAATACTACATTGAGGCCAGTGAGATTTTATTCACACTGGAGAAACAATGTGTGCTGGATGTGGGCAGCTCCCTGCCAATAATAGAACTCTGTTGGCAAGCTAGCCCAAGCAAGCCACAAAGACTTTGGAAAGAATGGATTTAACCTTTGTAAATTAATATAAACAACTATTTCCCGTGTGTGTGTGTGTGTGTGTGTGTGTGTGTGTGTGTGTGTGTGTGAGAGAGAGAGAGAGAGAGAGAGAGAGAGAGAGAGAGAGAGATATTAAATTTCTGTTAGAAACACTTTTGGTGAATAAACTTTAAATTGTATTCCCATCTTCAAAGCCTCAAGTGCTACACACATCTTTAAATATGTCGGGTTCATAAATGCACACACAGTGTTTGGCAGCTGACAGAGAATATAACCCACATCTGCCCTCTGTTCTCTTTATTGTAGATTAAGAGACTTCAGTTTGGACAGCCAATGGCTTGCCCAGGGAAAAAATATTTCTCTTGAACCCAGGATGTTCCTGTTCTCCTTCCTTGGCACCTGCCTCCTCGTCAGTCTTGCCGCCACTCATGGCTCTTATTTGTCTGGGATAGTAAATGTCCAGTCTGTTGCACTGGGTGTACCGTGCCCCTTTACAGCTAGTCCTCTGGAGGCATTATAACTTATTCGATGTCATCCTCAAGGAAAGGGTGGCAGTGAAGGACAAGTCTTATAATTTTCATAAGAGAATTCCCTCAGGTGTCCAGGCTCTATCATGCATTATTTTATGAAAGAGGCAAGATTTTTTTTTTTTTTTAGATAAAATCTTATGTGCCTTGAACTTGACTTTGAACTTCTTATCCTCCTGCTTCTACTTCCTGAGTACTAGGATTAGAGGTATGTACCACCAGTTCTGGTTTATATGATACTGGGGATGGAAGCCAGAGCTTTATGCATGCCAGACAAGCACTCTACCAACTAAGCCAGTTCTCAAGCCTGGAAAAGAAAATTTTAAATGGATTAGGTATGATTGCTCAAATATAGTACAGCTTGTTAGATGGCTATAAGTTACCTATATCCCGAATGGAGTTAGTTATCACAGATCTCTGTAATTCTGGTAATCATTCTCTCCCTGGAGGCTACAGAATAGGCCCCTGTGTCCACCTATTTGAGGCCCCCGGACAAATCATCATGGCGCACATTGTTTTATAGCAGTGGGTTGTCACCCTTTTGAGGATGCCTTTCATGGGGGATGCATATCAGATATTTACATTACAATTGATAACAGTAGTAAAATTACAGTAAGAAAGTAGGAACTAAAATAATTTTATAGTCAGGGGTCAACACAACATGAGGACCTGTGTTAAAGGATCTCCAAATTAAGGAGGATGAGAACCACTCACTGTTCTAGAGTAAATCAACACTCCGAAGTTACAAAAGGCTGGCTTGCCTGCTTTCTTGAAATTGTCTGGTTTTCCTTTTGTGTTTTGGTTTCCATTGCTTGGAATGGAAGCATATGGTTTCTTCTATGTTTTAACTTGTGGTGGATGGATGACCTGAAAACAGCAATAAGTATCTTTCTAGAAGCTTTTGAGCACCAGCCAAGTACTTGGAAGAGGAGAACTACACATAGCTTTAGAGACTCCCACCCAGAAGGAACTAGAATGTAAACAAATAGGGTCAAGTCAATGACTGAGTGTCGGTCATGTGGCCTCTGGCTGACTTGAAGTTGTTTTCATTTCATAGCCCAGAGGATGTCATGAAAGACCCAGATCATCTCAATGCTTGACTGGGATAATGTCATTGGAATGGCTGCTTAGGGAAAGGCAATGTGTGCTTGAGTTTCAGGGCCTTGGGTATTGAAGACTAATAAGAATAGGGAGTGACTAAGTGAATAGGGTCTTTTAGCAAGAGATGCTTCAGGGTATCACAAAGCAGGAAGAGATGCTGAGAGAGCTCATGGAAGGCAAACTGTCTGATAGGTCTCTCCCAAACCTATTAATTTCCTCCTTCAATTTCCACTTTCTTCTTCATCCTCCTCCTCTTCTTCTTCTTCTTCTTCTTCTTATTATTATTATTATTATTATTATTATTAGCCCTTCCCCCAGAAGTGGCATGATTCATCTGGGGCAGGGGTTCCAGTCCAATAAAGTAAATCAGAGGAAGATGACGGAATGGAAACCAAAAATAGAAAGAATTTTAATGAGAACATGTCTTGGGTCAACTCCTAAACTAATTACTATAATGTGTTTCAGTTGCTCTCGGCCGTTTGGGCCTTTGTTTATGTATGAACCAAATTGTATTTAGTTGTTCCCCCAGAACAGCTATGTACCACACAGGAAGTGCTTCCTCCCTCCTGTGACCTGCTTGAGTCCCTCCATCATATCTCAGAGGAAAAAAGAGTCTCCAAATGTAGAGAAAACAAAGCTGCTCTTTTTAGTTTCTCATCTCCATGACAATATTGCTTACTGCCATCCAGAAAGCCCCTTTTTGTGTATCACACAATACGAAGGCAGGCACTGGAGCTGCACACTGCCTAGTTTGTTGTTCACAACATTGCCACAGCCAACAACGAGGCAGGACTCGTTAACATATTTTACAGCCCAAGATAGTAACTGCTCCAAGTGAAGGACAGAGGACATGTCTTCTAAGCTGGTACTCAGTATGAGCCAACCCCATTTTTACATTTCTTTCCTTCTCATAGACTGTTACCCTCTGACCTGGAGCGGCTGGACCTGAAGCTCTCTCATCCTGATAGATCTGAGGATCGTCACTTTATTTCCTTGTTAGGGTGAAAATTCCCCAGTCGTTGTGTCTCACAGTGCTCAAAAGCAGATTTAACCTTGATTTATTTACAGGAAGTTTGGAGGCAAAGAATGGCACACACTTCCCGATTTCAGTTTATATTCATGATTGAAAAAAGTAGAGTTTAGCCAAGTCATGAGCTGGCCAGTGGAAGGAAGAGTCAGTTAGTCCCTAAGTACTGGTGCCATGAAGACTTATGGGCTGTAACATAGATCAGTGGTTAAGCATATGTGAAACCCTGGTTCCATCTCCACATGGAAATACAATCTAAATACCAAAGCGCCTCTTTTTCTTGTTGAAGTTTTTTTTTTTTTAAAATAATTATTTGCTAAATAAAATCCTTTGTAAGAAAGGACTTTTAAAATTTTGTTTTGCCCACTGTCCCATTTTTGTCTTCCAATTTAGAAAAAGCATAAAAGGCATTAATGGATTTCTCCATTCACTCTTAATAGGCGAAGATAAAAAAATAAATGCAAAATAAGGAATAGGGGGTATCTCAGTTAGTAGAGTGCTCATGGAGTGTGTAGGAAGCCCTGGGTTCCATTCCCAGGACCACTTAAACCAAGTGTGGTGATACACACCTGAAATCTCTTAGCTATACAGCAAACTCAAGTCCAGCCTGAGCTGGAGACTCTGACTTTAAAAATAAATAAAAAAAAAAACTCTTTACCTGAATGAGAGAGATTCTAATGAAACCACAGATGAAAAGGTCAGATGCCTTAGACAAGGATGCCATCCAACTTTGAAAACATGAGCTGCGACTATAATGCAGCCAAACTGAAAAC
Organism: Montemys delectorum; assembly: GCA_019843815.1. Taxonomy (NCBI): domain Eukaryota; kingdom Metazoa; phylum Chordata; class Mammalia; order Rodentia; family Muridae; genus Montemys; species Montemys delectorum. Next base: position 20,147 of record JADRCD010203885.1, read on the forward strand.
ACACAGAAATCAGTCCTTTTTATGGAGTGATTTTTATGAGTGTCTCTGACTTATCATTGTCTGTGTGTGTCCCTTTCCTAAAAATAGGGTGCTTGCTAACCGTGAGGGCAAAGGTGGTCTTTATCTCCAAACCTATGGTCCTTAGGTTGCTAGGTCATCCCTTGCATCTCTGGGGTTCCCTCTCAAACTGAACTGAAATCTGATCCATTTGCCTTCTGTAACTGTAGCTGTGAATCAGCTGGTTCCTTGGCCTAAGCAACCACTGGGGGACCTCTGTTTCTCTAGGCTCCACCTCTTTAACTTAACCAACATTTCACCCATTCCTCCTATAGCCTGTCTTCAGGCTTTGTCCTCCCTGGCAAAGCCTGGCCCCTCTATCATGCATCCCTGTGACCATGCCCTCTAGTGAATCTAAATTGGAAGGCTTTCATGGCAGGCAATGGGAAGTCCTTATCCTACAGCCATCTGAGGACCAAGAAGGAACCTCAGTCTCAAAGGAAACCTTTCCTGTTTACAGACTCAGGGGGGCTTTGAAAACTTGGCCCAAGGCAGGTCAGGAGCCTCAGCTCTTATGCCAAGAGTCCAAACAGGAAGAGCCCAGGAAGGAGCCTGCCTATCACAGGAACTGAGAGGGCAGGAAGGAGCAGGTTAGAAGGACTTGATTAAGAGTCTAATCGTAAGGCTTGTGTTGGGTGGAGAGAGGATAACAGCATTAAAACTTGTAGTTTTTATATGGGTTTGCTGTCAGAGGTCACTAGGCCACTTCTTCATCAGCATCCGTCCTGTGTCACCACATTACCACTTAGAGAAATCCAGATATTCTTTCTGTATGGAAAATTTCTGCTGCGCCTATTGGAGTGGGGGAAAAAAAAACAAAACAAAACAAAGAAAGCTTGAGGAAACTCTGCTACTTTTTGTAGATTTTACTTCTGAGTGCCAGGGAATCATGCATGCTCAGCACACGCCCACCACCAAGCAACTCCCCCACCCACCCATGCTCCATGACCCGTAGCTGAGGGGCCCCTGCCCGTTCTCCATCCACACTGCACAGTGAGTAGTGACTGTATAGAGTGGTTACTCTGTCATCCCAGTAACAGGCCAGCTAGAGATGACACTGTCATCACCAGCTGGCTCGTTGTGGAAGAAATCATGTTAGAGCAGAGATCCCCATCTGTCTCCCAGACCCCAGACTCTGCTTAGCAGGTGACACTCTGTGACCCCACCCCTGCAGGTGATAATGACAGACTGTTTGCAGATGGCTCACACGTGGCATTCAGAAGGTTGTAACTTTTAGTCTCTGTCATCAATGCATTCATGAAAATCCTACTCCATAGGTCCTCACATGCCACATAACAACAAATATCAGGCTGAGGGAAAATACGGACTGGAATGTTAAGACAGAGCAGCAAAACAAAAGGCTTTCAGGCCATGCAAAACCGTATTCCCTAGACACACAGCCCTGAGACTGTTGCTTATTCCTAACAAGAAGCCCTGAAAACACCAGCACCCGTACAAATGCAGTTCAGGTGAGAACTGGTGTGGACTCCTTTCTGTGTGAATAATGCCACCTTCCTGCTCTCTCCTGTGAAAATGACCTCCTGCTCTAGGTGTTGATCTGCTCACAGGGAAGAGAGAATGTGGCAGTCACCCAGTGAAAATGAGAGTACTCAACCTGTTCACACACTCAAGAGCAATTAGCAGCAGCAGCCTGTTAGATAGGTCTGTCAGTTTTCCCATACTGTAGTAAATCCCTGAGATAATCAATATATGGAAAGGAAATGTTTTTGGCTCACAGTTTTGGACAACAGTTACTTGATCTTATTTCTCTAGGCCTGAAATAAGGAGAAATATACAGAAACAAATTGTTCGCCTTGTGGTAAGAAGTTAAAAGAGGGGGCTGAGGTCCCTTTAGCCCCTTGTGCTTGGCTCAAATTGTTAAAGATTTGATAGCACCAAGCTGGGGACCAAGCCTTCATCACAGGCAACTGTAAGAGACAGTCCTGTTTTATTTATTTATTTTTTCCAAGACAGGGTTTCTCTGTGTAGCCCTGGCTGTCCTAGAACTCACTCTATAGACCAGGCTGGCCTTGAACTCAGAAATCTGCCTGCCTCTGCCTCCCAAGCGCTGGGATTAAAGGCGTGCGCCAGCACTGCCCGGCTAAGAGACAGTCCTGAATCAAACTCTAAAAAGAGAGAGACTTCTCTTTAATAGACATAATGAGCATTTAATAATACAGAGTATGAATGGGGACAAACAGATGGGCTGCCGATACTCCAACGAGTCAACAGCTACTTATATGTATTTGTGATTCTCACAAAGACACCTCTGAGAATCAGTTGTCCATAGAAATTTTGTAAACCCATATAGAAAATAGTGGTGGATATTTGTGATCTCACCTCTTAGGAAGCGGAGACATGAGGCTCTCTGAGGTGGTTAGTCTTACCCTGAGGCTGGTATAACTAGCTCAGAGACCTTGTCTCAAAAAGCAGGGTGGATGGTTCTTGAAAAATGACACTTATACTTACATGCACATGCAAGTGTGTCTGAACACAGAGATGGGGAAGGAAGAGGGAGGGGGAGGGAGAACAGGAGGAAGAGGGACGGAGGGAGAAAAGGGGAATCCTTGTCTTGGTCATTGTGGATGGAAACCTTGGGATGGCTCTTGGGCAACGATTAAGGATATTTCTGGTGAACAGAATGGACTAAGAACTCTGCAGCAGTCTGTCCCACAGCAAGTGTACTGTATATATTGTTCTGGGCTGAAGGAGTCCTGCTTGGGAGGACTAGGGCTGTGGAGGAGAGGTGGCTGTTCAGTGCAGGTTGTCACTGCTGTGAGGAGAGGGTGATGTAGGTTCAGTTGGAGTATGGTATGGTTTTCAGAGCCCAACCCATCGGTCACTCATGTTGAGACTCTGGGCCGTGGAACACCACAAGGCCTTTTTGCTTTCAAGGTAGTGCTAAAAATAGTACCGGGCCTTTGAGGTGAGTGGAATATAAGATGAGATTATTCAAGGGCTGAAGAGATAGCTCAGTGGTTAGCAGCACTGGCTTCTCTGCAAGGAGACCCATTTTTAATATCTAGCATCCACATGGTGGCTCACAACATCTGTTACTCCAGTCTTAGGGGATCTGACATCTATTCTGGCACCAGGCATGCACATGGAACACAGCTATACATGCGGCAAAACACCCATACACATAAAAATAAAAATAAATCATAAATAAAAAATTAAAAACATGAGATCACTCAGCAAAAGTGCCTAGAGAAATTCCTGGCACAAGCAACTGTTCAATGAATAGCAGATGTCAATCGTAATGGTAATAGCTGTGGTAGAGAGTGATTGTTTTGATTAGTTTGAAGAATAGGGAACTTAGATTCTGGATATATTCCAACTCATACCTACGATAATGTAGGGGCTGTGTCTATATGGAGTCTACAATGTGCCTGGTGGACTGTGAATAAATATAAGCCTTAACCCACAAAAGTTTATTGCAAGACAGAAGCACAGGGAGACATTGGTAGCTCAGGCATTATATACTGTCAGTGGGCCCTTCAGCTTCAAGCTGAAAATTCATGAAGCGTTTCTCAGGTTCCAGAGTGGGCTGTGAGGAATGGGCCTGAGACAGTGTGGGGGCTGGGAGCCAGCTGTGTACATCCATTCTTCATATCCCTGAAGCCCATGTTGCCTGGGTGATAGATAAGTCTCAGTGAAGCAGAGACCATAAGGCCATTGTGCAGGGAGTCCCCACTCATCTAGGAGAGAAATGAGTTTAATGTGCGTTCTCTATGTTGCTGGTGAGATAAGGATGATGTTGTCTTAGAAGTAACCTTTCACCAACCCAAAAAGTGTTCTGAGAATCTCAAGGTCTTGAAATAATAGAGGTGTGTGTTGTTGGGGTTAAATTGGGCACAAGGGCAGGAGAGCTGGCAAATAGTTTGACTGCAAATAGTTGATTCATACGATCAACAGAAAACATGGCACCTGTTTCCTGAGAGTAGAACTCCAAGAAACATTTTTTTTTTAAGAACCAAAAAAGAATCTGATTTCCTAGGGGTATGAGGACATATCCCAACTGACTGCAATACCCCAGTAATCACCAAGGGGGCAGGTACCTAGAGCTATGAGGACATCCCAGATGACTACAATACTCTAGTAATCACAAAGATTAGGGCACCTAGGGCCATGGAGAAATACCTAGTGCAAGCTCTCAGCAAATCACCAGGGTACAGTCAGCAAATCTCAACCTGTAGGCGCCAAGGTTTGAAGGAAGAGTCATTTTCTTAGAATACCTGACAAAAGAGGCAGAAGTAAAACTCACAAAGTCCCAAGTAATGTTGCAGAGTCATCCCTGTCTGCATCCCGATTGGCTACTTTCTGCTGCTGTGATAAAACATTGTGACCAAGACATTGTACGAAACAGTCTATTTTGGCTCATGACTCCAGAGGAAGAGTCCATAATGGGAGTTGTAGGGGTTGGCCGCATGTAGCTCTAACAGGAAGCTGAGAGATCATACTTTCAACCTGAAACACCAAGCACCGAGGGCAAACAGAATGTGGGGCAAAGTAGTGAACTGTCAAAGCCCCAACCTCAGTGGTGTGCTTCCTCCTGCAAGGCTGCACTGCCTTGCCAAACAGCACTATCGACTGGAAACCAAGTATTCAAATACTGGAGCCGGTGGGAGACAGAGTTCATTCAAGCCGCCACAACGCCCTACAAAAACAAGAAGCTCACAGCTTGTAAGTTGTAGGAACCAGGTTCAAGTGAGGCACTTGCCCTCTGTGTGCTGCTGTGCCTAGTCGGGCTACAGCCTTCCAAAATTTGTCATAAATTACATGGCACCAGGAAAATAGATCTGTGTGTAGAGTGTGCGAAGTGCTGAATGAAAAGAACCTGTTCTTTGTTTAAATTGCATGCTGCTGATCTTATTGGGGTGTGGTGTCCTAGTGCCTTCTGGGAACCCTCTCTGGCTAAATGCCCCTCCATGCAAAGCCTTGCATGGTGTGTGGGTGTCAGCTACCTGTCCCTTCTCGTCCCTGAGTCACCAAGAAAGCCCACTCTGCCAAGCCCCAACGGTTTTGGCTTGGAAGAATAGGTCCTTCCATGTGCCTCATGTGAATCCAGAAATCCTGTGAGAGGAAACAGACATCATACCATCTTTATGACAAAGTACTGCTGACTCTGACAGTTCTGGAGGGTTCCAGACTGCACTGGGTGGGAGGAGCAGGATAACAATAAAAAAGGCCATTTCATAACTCTACTTAACTCTACTAGCTGAAAAGGAAGGGGGCTTGAGGTACCTGAACGATTACATTTATTGCTAGGCCAGAAGGTCAGGAGGCCTTCCAGCTACCAGCATCATGTAGATCCTCCTGCCTAGTGCTAGTCCCTTCCTCGGTGGGATAGCTAAAGACCCAGCAAGAACAAAAAAAAAAAAAAAAAAAATGGCCCTCAAAGACTTCTGGCTTGTTGTATCCCTTAACAAGGAAAGTGTTGCCAAAGGTATGTAGTACTGAAATTTGTATTATTACAATCAACACTAACAGCCTACCTGGACTAACCCAGTGAAAATGCCAAACCCATACCTACCCAAACTAACTCACCAGTTACCCAACCACCGATCTCATAGTAATCAGCCCTACCTGCCAGTCTCATCTACTCCGATCATGCCATTGGATGACTGCATCTTGTAGAGACTCTTGGGTAGTTTTACTTCTTATTAACCTTTGAGTTTAGCACAGTGGGCAACCTTTTAGTCATTATTCTTGATTTGCTGGGGAGGGGGGTTGGTTTGTTTGTGTCTTTAATTCATTTTAGCTACTGATAGGACAACTATTTTAATATTGAATCTTCCAAATACAATATTTTGGGGGGGGGACATAAATGAAAAAATCTTTCTTCCTTATTTTTATCTAAATTCACCCCAATACTTTGAAGGTGGTGCCAGTGCACAAATGATGGTTTATTGGGGTTCAGTTTTCTGTCACTCCAGTGACCTAGGGGGTAATTGCCTCCTCCCTCCACTCATCTCTGTTTGAACCACGGGGAAGCCAACTTCTCATACGCCATGCTTTCCTATGGCCTTTGCTTGGCAGTCATTGCCTCATAAACACAAAGACATGGCAGCTTTTCTTCAGAACAGATCCATAATGTGTTTACAGTGATGGTTTTAGGAAGTCGTTTTCAAGATGAAAACCTAAGCATTTCCAATTCCATTACAACTGTGGGACACTTGAAAAATGCCTGGCTTAGATCCCCGGCCCAACACTAACACAGTGCAGATGGTGGTGGGCAAATCCAAGGCTCTCTGTGGACAGGACAGAACCAAACGAGAGTTCAACATGACTGTTTCTATGGTTGTTAACGGAGAGGACCTTGGAGCAACTCAGTCAGGCCGAGAATCGGGATCCAAAGGCCCAGAGAGGAGAGGGGAGACTCAGTCTGTCTCCCACAAGTGGGTGGGACCTGATTTAAAACTGCGGTCCTGGCTCAGGGACTAAGTTGTAATGCCCCAAGCTCTAATTTGGTAAAATTTCTCATATACGGTAACAGTGATCTCTTTGGGTTGTCTCAGAGTTAATTCTAAAGCAATGGCAGTGGGAAACAAAATAAAGCACACTGAAATCCATTTACATCACTGTGGAAACGTCCGACCTCTACAATGTAGTAATAATGGGTTAGGTGTTATTTATTATTTTTAAGAGAAACAAACAAACAAAAAAACCCACAGAAACTGTACCTGTTAATAGGATGCCACACAGTTTTTAACATGTATACATATTGTGTAGATTAAACATTTATCATCTCAAGTATCAAACGTATCACTTCTTTTTAGGGGGTGGAGGTATGTGTCTGTATGTCTGCATGGGTATCTTTCTAGGCAGGGTCTCTCACAGAACCTGAAAGTTACAAAGTAGGCTAGGCTGGCTAGATAAGGTTGCTTGTATCTCTGCCTATACAGTGCTGTGTTCACAGGTGCACATTTTGTGGCCTGGCTTTTGGGTGAGGTCTGTGGATCTAAACCTGGGTCCTCATGTTATACAGCAAGTACGGGACCTACTGAGCCATCTCCCCAGCCTTGATTTTTTTCTCTTCATGTGGAAAACTTTCACAGTCCTGTCTTCTTCCATCTGAGAATACGCAGTGCATTGCTATTTTACATGGTCACCCTCTGCTCACACAACAGCTGTCTCTTAGCTGACTACATCTTAGCACCCATTGATCGACCTTTATCTTCCACCATACTTCATCTCCAGTCTTCAAATATCCACTATTCTATTCTCAACTAGTATAGGCAGGGAGTCCACCCCAGGGCTTCCTGAATATCAGGCAAGCACTGGACCACTGAGTTGCATCTTGTCCTGAGATTGACTTCTTCAGATACTATGTGGAAATTATGGTATACTTGTCTTTCTGAGTAGGAATCTCACATTTTATTATGCAACTGGACTACGTATTAAGGGGCTGTGGTATGTGTCAGGGGGTTGCACATGTGTGAAAGTACTCATGGAGGCCAAAAGTCAGCCTTGGTTGTCATTCTTCATTCCACTTAGTTTTGAAATAAGGTCTCTTACTGGGCTGGAGCTCACCAGGAGGCTAGACTGGCAGGCCATGAGTTCTAGCGGTTCTCTTCTTTCTCCTTCTTCAGTGCTTGGATTACAGGCACATCCCCATGTCTGGTAGTTTATATTAATTTGGGGGGGGGGCTTAAACTCAGGTCCTCATGCTTGTGTGAGAAGCACTCTACTGACTGAGCCATTCCCAGTTTCTGAGGGTGCTTCGATTAGGTAGTTAGCACTCTTTCTTCAGAGATAACAAACATGTTTTCTGTTTTCTCCCCTGTTTGTTGATATCCAGGTCCAGTACTGAGTGTAGTATGCTGCTCACCGTGTGATTTTAATGGTCACATAACAACTGAGGCTTTTAAATTTTTATCTCTTATAGTATTGTGTGCGTGTGTGTGTGTGTGTATGACATGAGTATGTTGAGTATAAGCATGTGTGTGCCATGGTGAACAGAGTTCAGAAGCCAAGTTTCAGGAGTCAGCTCTCTCTGTTTGCTGTGATGTCAGGAGGGGATCCAGCACAGGGCTTCATGCATACTGGGCAAGAACTTTGAGGCTTGAATTTAGCTTGTCAGATTTGTACAGCGACCATCTCACTGGCCCAAGCAGCTGTTTCCCTATTGCTAACACCCAGGCCTTGGAGAAGATGCTTTGGGAAGTCCTCTCTGTGGTTCCCACCCACAGGACTTTTCACAAGGTTGGAATTAATGGTACGTGACTGGATTCATGATTAGCAAGTCCCTCTCCCACTATAAAACGGTAATGGTACAAATGGGTTGGTCATAAAATCCCAAACAATCCTGTCCATCTGTGTTTTTCTCTGTCCCAGGAGCTGAGACATGTACTGACTGGTGGTGTTCAAGTTTTCAGGGCCAAAAACATTCCAGAGAAGAAAAATCCCTGAAAGAAATCCCTTCTGAATTATTGTATGAAAGTTAATACGTCAGAAACATTTCTTATTTTACCTGAAGGAAATGGAAAATCTATTCTGGTATAAAATGGTACATATGTATATGAAATAAAGAGAGGTTGAACTGTCTTCTGAAATCTTCTAATGGTGGGGTTTATATTAGGAAGGTTCAAGAAATCCTTTGATGTGTTTTAAAGGAGGAAAGACACTGGTCACTCCAGCTCCTTTATCCAACTGAAGTAGGTTGTAACAGTGAAGTCATGTTTCCCAACTAAAATATTGTTTCCCTCTCTTGCTAGCCTCCTCCGACCCTGACACTGACAGTCATAGTCAGCATAGGGACTTATGTACAAAGAGCTTGCTTTGCTCTGTATCTTGACTTGGGATTAAACACAATCTGCAACACTTGTCATGTTTGAGAGTACACATTTCTTTGAGTGATGATTTCAAAAGTCCTTTTGTCTACTATTCAAAATATACTAGAAAGATAAAAGAGTCTTGAGATTGAGACCCTCATCCACATGGTAGTGTGTCCTAGCATGCCCAAAGTGTTGGTTCCATCCAAGTACCACATAAATCTGATAAAGTGTCACGACCTGCAATCAAATCTCTCAGGGCATGGAGAAAAGAGGATCAGGCGGTTCAAAGTCAGCTGGAGTGTATAGTAAGTTACTTCAATGTCATCAGGGGCTACAGGAGAACTTATCTAAAGAGAGGGAAATGGAGAAAGAGGAGAGAGGGGAGATAGAGAGACAGATAGAGAGAGACAGAGACAGAGACAGACAGAGACAGAGAGAGACAGAGACAGGCAGAGAGACCCTATGATTTCTGAAGTAGAAATCTGTTCTTTAAGGACAACTCAGAAAGAAGCATTTTAGCATACTGGCTTGCCATTGTCACCTAACACAGGATCCATGCTATCAATGTGAAACTTTTGTGCCATTGAAACTCCATTTCCACATTTGCAAATATAGATAATGAAGCAGATCGTTTTCAAGTTCATTTCAATGTGTTGGACTCTTCTAATTTTCCCCTGTGGCTTCTCTGCTTTTGGGAAACTCATTGTATTCTCTGTCAATCAATTATTTTATACAAATGTGCATCCTCTTTGGGTCGGTGTGAACAAGTGTGAATCCTCTTTGAGTTGGTGTGAACAAGTGTGCATCCTCTTTGGGTGGGTGTGGTTTTTGGTGAGAACAGTACGAGTGTACCCACTTGCCCACTTTCCATGCTCTTGATAATTTTTTGACTGAGTTTTCAGAGTGCATTTCTATTTGGGAGGCAGCTGTGGTTGTTGCTGTTCATAGCTGTCTGGAAACATTTTGTCTTCACACTACAATGGCTTGCTTCACTCTTGCCTTGAAGATATTAGGAGAAATATGTGTTTGTTTCAGAATCACTGATGCCATAAACGGATACACACTTAACCCTCTGATCTCTTCTAGAGGCTCTAAGGACATGTAAGCTGGGGAAGGGGGTTCGTAGCACAGTGATTATGCAACTAAAACTGTGTTAGGGCTAGATTGTATTTGTTAACTGGCTGCGTAGCACAGAGATTCTACAGGTTAAACTAATTGTTTATACCAGACTGTGTTACTTAAACTTAGGATCCTAATTTGTACTGACAAACATTTCAGATCAGCCTATAGATGTAGTTGAGGCTTACTTCCCAGATAAGAGTTAAAAAATTGAACTTGGTAGTTCTATAGATTGTTATGTGTCTAAAGCCCAGGCACCTTTTAAAAACCCAAATAAAGGTTACTTTGCACAGACACCTACAGTGAGACTTTTTATAAGAGTGCTCGGTCATTCTGCACCTCCTAAAGTGCTATTGGAAGAATAAGACTTGGTATTTAATCTATAACCCACCATGTCCCACTCCCCACCGTGGAGAAAAGCACATAGGGCCAGAAGAAAGAGATCAAGAAAGCATTAAAAATGTCAGGCCACAAGACCATGTTTAAATTATTAGGTGAGATGCTGTCTTGTATTTAACAATGGCCCAGCACACCTCAAGGCCAACTTCCTCTCTGCTTGAATGTTTTGACGGGTTATTGCAGTCTGCCCCGAAATTGAATTTCAGTTTGTTTCAATAGCATTTTCCAGTAAATAGGAGTGACTCTGGTATCTCGTTTGTGAATCTTGATGTAATAATCAGAGGTAATTGAAGCATGCACCAGCCACAGAGACTTATGACATGTTTTTAAACAAGTATTGACTGATCTGAAACTAATTTAACAAAAGCTGAAAACTGGAGTCCTCTGAGAAGCCAGGCACAGAATCCAGTGTCTATTGCAGCTGTGTGGAGTTTAGCTTTAGAAATGGTGTGTTCAAGCTTCTTTACCTTTCCTATGGAGTTAGGTGTCAGTTAGTGACAGGCAGGGTTGTGACCCCAGTGCTAGAGCTAATCATCTGAGAACTGGAGTTAATCACTTGTCAGCCTGTGGCTTTGATTAACTGGGGCCAGTTGTCCTCTTGCATCTTGGTGGCCCACGTAGATAGGAAACCTCTCAAAATGAGCTCCAAATGCAACATTTTATACAGACAAGAGTACAAGCTTGGAATCATAATATTTTATGAATAAACTTCCCATAGACAGACACACTTGCTATCTTTTATATGTATTCTCTGGGATACATAAATAGGAGCGGATATAGGTACTTCCAGATAGCATTGTAATCCTGAACTTACAAAATAACTGCCTGCATTATACTCCATTTAATGGACATTGTGTACTAAAGGAAGAGATGAATCGATACAACATGTTATTTACATCTCTACGTGGTACAAGAAGCAAAGATTAAACAAGCAGGTGCGTGGTTCTACTTAAGCTTACTCGGGGTGGGGGGAGTGATAAACATTTGTGGGGGAGAATTTGAAATTCAAATGATGGAATAACATGTTGGTATCTGCACAGGCTGACCTCAAGTCTGAATTGGTGGCCGGTTTATATTTTTCACGCGTCAAAGAAAAGATAATGGGTGGTGTGCACATAGAACATTCAAGAAGACCAAGGATGGAAAATCAAGTAAAGAGACCCATTTGATGCTTGTTGCCTAATTGGAGGAAGCAGAGGATAGTGGTAACGTAAGGATGAAGGGGAAAATAATTAACAGCTTCATTAGGCAAAGCTCACCATGTGTGCACGTTTCTAACATGCACTAACGGCGATGCACTGAGACTCCACGCAGACCAGTTCTGTCTAAAAGACAATGAGCCACACTTCTTGCAACAGGCAATTAGGCATCCATGTCACCCTCGTCAGTAATGCAGCAAGGGATTCACGGGGAAGTGGGATCTGAACCGATTATTTTCTAAGCAGAAATCTTGCAGACATGGGCCTCATTAGAGCATCATTCCACCTGTGGAAAGCGAAACAGGTAGAGTTGACATGATCACCTGGGGATTTGCAGACGTAATGCCTATTATCACTAATAGACACCCAGTACCCAAATCCCAGAACGTCTAGCTGAGACTATGCCCCTAAGTATTTGGCGTGCTCTTCTGACGAGATGTTGTTGTCACGATGGCTGTTTTAATAAGGTTTCGTGTAATTGGAACAAGAACAGCACACACAGTGTGCCTTGGTGTTTTCCCAAAAGTGATTTATGTGATTTGAGGGGGAAAAGATGCTGAAGGCAACACGGGGCATGTGGACCTCTCCACCACAGCTGCTTATGCAACAACCCGGAAGAATCAGCCCATATGTCATAAAGTACGGTGTAAAATAGTTTGGCTGTCGGTGCTCTGTGATGTTTGCTCAGGTTATTTTTGTAGATTCATTTTCTCAGTAGGCATAGGCTCATTTCCAAGGAAACAGTATTCTAGTTCCTTAGTTTTAAGAAATTCAAGGTAAATAAGCATAGATTCCCACCCACAAGCATCTATGTTTTCTTCTATTCTGCAATGCTGGGGATGAACATAGGGTTTCACACGCTGGGCAAGCACTCTGCCAACAAGCTACAGCCCTAGCCTTCTCTTTGTTCTTTATTTGGAAACAAGGTCTCATTGAGTTTCCAGGGCTGACTTTGTCTCACAGGGTGGACTTGAATTTGTGGTCCTCCTGCCTCATCCTCCTAAGTAGCTGGGATTACAGGCTAGCACACCAGATCTAGGAAGAATGTTTTTCTCCAGGAAATAAATAAGATATGATAATACCTGAAGACAAATTATAGCAAGTAGCATGGAAAACTTAATGTAGTTTGTATGCTACTGAAAGGCAGGGTATGTTGTGTGTGCCTACCTAGGCCATTTTATCCTTGAGTGAACATTCTTGAGTTTACTCACACAAACAAGAATGATGACAACTTCACAAGGAAATAAAATGTCACGGGACCCCTACGTCACAGGCAGGCTGTTGTGGGAGGAAGAGTCTTTATACTATATGTGACTGCAATCGCTTCATTCTTACACATCCTATGTAACTACACATTTTATAAATTCAAGTAAGGAGTAATAGAGAATAAGAAAAGCTTCCAGAGAATCCTTGAATTGGGCTTTGGAAAGGGACAATTTAAATCAGCAGAGATAAGCAAAAAGAAAAGAGATGCCAATAAATAAATAAATAAATAAATAAACAAACCCTGTAAGGTTATCCTTAGATGGACCTCAAGACAGTCCCACTGCCCCCTCAGAAATACTAAATCAACCCTAAAAATGGCAACTGAACAAAGACTGGGGTTAGAGACTGTGATGCACCACAAGATGAAGGTTGGCTTTTTCTTTTTGTTTTGAAAACCCTCAAATTGATTACACTTTGCTTTAGCATCCAGATCACCCTTCTAGTCGTCAGCATCAGTCCACATATACCTCCTGGGATTCTTACCTCAGGACCAAAGGTCATGGTACCCGGATACATCTCCAGCTGCTTCTGTAGTTTGTTTGTTTGCTAAAACCTGAGTTGAAACAAATAGGAATGTGTTGTGTTGTGTTGTGTTGTGTTGTTTGCATCCCAGAGATTTCTAGCCTTAAACTACAGAATCACTGAGATGGTAGTGATGCTGAGAATAAGCAGAGCACATTTACTTGATGGTGGCCAACAGGTTGCTAGGGAAAAAAAAAAAAATGTTCCGAACGCCTTCTACCAGCACAGCCTTCCTATTTTTCCATCTTGGCCATTCTGTTGCCTCCTTCCTAGTCAGAGCAGGGGTCTGGACCTGGACCTGGCATCAGCATCTTAGAAATCACCTATGCCATTCATTCCATTCACACACACAGACCTTATGACTCTGGGCAAAGATCTCAGGAGTTAGTTCTGTCAACTCACTGCTAACAGAGTGTGAAGCTGTGGTTTGACCACATAGACCAGCTGTTCCCAGAGTGCTGTGGACACAGCTGCCCTAAGAATATTCTCCTGTGTAACAGGATACAACCTGCTTACTCCCTTCCAGCTCATAAAATAATGACTGGCATAAAAGCACACTCAGCTTTTCAGGAATGAGTGCCGCATAAACAGAACCCACTGGTATGTTCTCCACTGAAAGCACGTGCACGCATACACACACACACACACACACACACACACACACAGGCAGGCAGGCAGACAGAGAGACAGACAGACAGACAGACAGACAGACAGACAGAGATACTACACATGAGCATACACACAGAGATGGACAGACAGAAAAGGAAAAATACACACAAGTGAGCACACACAAACACGCACACGCACATGCACACACACACACACAGAAACAGACATACATTCATCTAATTATACACAAACCAGCCCTTACTTTTTAATTGCAAAGTTTAATGGAACTAAAAATCAAAGCTTTTGCTAATAGCCTTTCTCTCTTTGTCCAGAAATTTTCCATTGAAGAGATCAATAGAATTGCTTCTCTTACATTTGCACAGCTTGTGCTTAACATTATCTGCCACCTATTAAGGAAAAAGTATTAAGACATTGGATTTTAAAGGAGAAAAGTTATAAAAATATTAAGTTGAGGTTATTATTTTTAATGACTACCAAATCCTGTATTACTTCTGCTTTGGAAGTCTTTGAACTGTTAACCTGTGTTTCTAAGTGTATATTCGTCAGCGGATAATTAGGGGGAATTCCTTCAGAAGTAATTGATATGAAGACCATATGACTTGTAGATTTACAAAAGACTATTTAAAGGTTAAAATTTTATGAAGGTTATGAGTGTGTCTAATTAGTGAAAATGGGTATTTTGCCTATGTCTGAGAGGAGAATTATTAGAATCTGGGTCATTAAGGAAAGTATCTTGAATCAATGACATTTTCACAGCACAGTAATAATCTACTGTATTACACACAGAAAAAAATGTTAAAGGAGCCATCGAGTTTGCCTTGATACTATATAGTTGCATAAGAGGAAATTCAACATGCACATTAAAACAGTTATGAACACGGGATCCCTTTCCATCAAGAATGCAAAGTTCTTGGCTGGCATGCCTGGCTTGTAAAAGAAAAAAAAAGATAGAAATCAATGGAACAAGTGAAATTATTTGGCTTTTGCAAGCCAACCCTGAAATTAGATGTGGAAACTACTTGAGAAAAATCGTCAGGCAGCATTACTCTGTGGCTGTCTGGCTTGTGGGTCAGTCTGTGGTAGACCAAGACAACCTTCCTTAGCCTTGCATTTCACTCTGCTTCCTGGGTTCTCACTCCAAAGCATGACAGGAAAATTTTCATTCCTGCTACAAGATCCTCCATATTGTCCAGGGATGGTCATTGAAAAAGACAGAAGCTAGATAGTGTGGGATACAGGGGGAAGACCTGGAAGAACCTAGACTGTGGAGTGATTCCGGACTGCTCTACACTGTCAACACTTACTGAGCATCTGAGCAGCTTCCTGCACTTGGTGTCATTCTTTTACTTTTATGAGCTGGACAATGAACCTGACAGGCAAATGTTTCTCTTACACACACATACACACACACACACACACACACACACACACACCTACCAACAATAACAACAGACAACAATTTATCATGGAGAACTAAAGAGTGACAACAATTTGGACTGTGGTCTTAGGACCAATGGCGACTGGTTTGTGAAATTCTGAAAACATATCTGCTGAAGGAGTAGACAGACAGCACAGAATAAAGAAGATATAGAATTATTACCAGAACATTGAAGAGGAGAGGGACCTATGCACACACAGGGAGTGTCCTCCTCCTATAGGAAACTGAGGAAAGCTGACCAATCCCCATCCTAGGATCATCCTCTCAAATGGGATGTGGGCCCTTGGCACAGCGGACTCTTTGCTCAGCCCTGACAATGAGCTCAGCCTCTCAAGAGAAAGGCAAGGATTGTTCTTCGTCTAACTGAACATGAAGTTTTGTTCCATCCATAACAGCAGTGTGGGCTTCAATTTTGTCCTTCGTAGAATACAGTCCCGAAAGCCGTCACTTCCAGCCATCACTTTCAAGACAAAGTTCCATGTAGCCAAGGCTGACTTCAAACATACTAAATAACTGAAGATAACCTTGAACTTCTGGTCTTCTGCTTGGTACCTTCTGGGCTGGGATCACAGATTTTGTACCACGATGTGCTGCTGGGGATGGAACCTAAAGTGTCGCACGCACATGCTAGGCAAGCATTCCACTACAACCTTTTCCTTGTGACTCTTCCTACATATGAATTCTCTTCATAAACATTTGCTCACAAAGCACAATCAGCTTTAACCCTCTACTGAAGAGTTCAAAGAAATCGGGGTGTTGAAGTGAAAGTTCAATCACTTACAGTTTATTTAAAGAAAAAAAAAATCTCCTTACATTATAGAACACGTGTTTCTGGGAAGAAGAAGCCCAGCGTGACTCGGCCCTATCACTGTGCATCTTGTTTACACATGTGAACCTGCAATGTGATGGGAAGAGAATATTCACACCTTTATCTACCTTCTGCTGTGCTTGGGAGAAGTGTGTGTAGAACCATGCTTTATGCTGGCTTGAGCAATTTCCCTTTTCCTTTCTATGAAGCTGGCTGTAAAGACATTGGAGTCTGGGGATCCCCTTGGATTCGGGGATAGGAGTTCTGTGTCCTCCTCACTGAGCTACATCTGTGCTGAGATCATAGAAGCTGTCTCACTGGGCCAGCCTTTTATATGACCAGATGGTTAAACTCATCTAAGACAGTGCCCTGCTCTGTGCAGTGAGACCTGTGAGGTTAAGGCCAATACTTATCTTTCTCCTGAACATGCAATTACTTCATGTCTTTATCAATCATAAGGTCTCTGAGAAGTATTCAAATCTCTCCTTCTCCCCTAAGATTATTCCCAATCCAAAACAATTAAGGGCTTGAAATGGACAACCTAATTAGTCTGTAAACAAAGTCAATAGAAATTAAAAAATCATATAAGCTTGTCAGACAATAGCCAGTGAGATTTACATCATATATTATATATGATATATTATATATCATATATAGCATGATATATTATATAATGTTATATATGATATATAATATATTATGACATATATAATGTATATTATATATCATATATATTATATATATCTTAGATGTGTACACTCATGTGAATGAATGTATGTTGTATGTGTGCAGATGTATGTGATGTGCATGTTCATGTGTGTATAGGCGCATGTGTATGTACAGATGTGTGTTTGTGTGTGTGTGTGTGTGTGTGTGTGTGTGTGTGTGTGTGTGTGTGTATGAATGAGTTCTGGGACTCTCACTCATGCCTTCATGCTTGCTAAAGCAAAGCTTTACCTGCTGGACCTCTGGACAGCCCCAGCGATTTTGCTGCCCAACAGTTTGCAAGTTGTCTTGAGGACTCTAAGATGACAGAGTTTTCTAATTAACTAGCTGAGTTTTTCCACTGCATTATGAAGAGACTAAAATGTGTTGAATACATATCACAGTGACCCAAGAGTGTGCAGCAGATAAACCTACCTTCTGACTTTGTAGAACTTCACGTCGTCCAAAGGCTAAGGGGTAGGTCCTACTGTTTTCACCCAGTATTAGGATGCCTTCTCTAGACCTCGGGGATAAAGGAGAGAAGCTCTGTCCCATTGATCTGCTTCCCTCAGGTGGGTTTCACTCTCACTTCATAAACACATTAGATCTAAATCTAAAGTTCTTCTGGGTTGAGGTCTATTTTTTTAATGCTTGCACTGTAAGTTATCTGTGGTGTGGTGACTGTTCAACACAAAACACTCTTGTTCTCTCCCTCTCTCCCTTCCTCCCTCCCTCTCTCTCTCCCTCCGTCCTTCCCTCCCTCCCTCTCCCCCCCCCCGCTGTGTCTGTCTGTCTTCCCCTCTGGGTGCATGTATGCATGTGTATGTCTGTGTGTGTGTCTGTGCACCCCAGAGGTCAACCTCAGGTGTCTTTCCTCAGGCACCACCACCTTACTTTTGAGACACAGTCTCTCATTGGTCTGGAACTTGCTGATTCTGCTAGGCTGACTATGCTAAACTGGCTGGCTAGGAAGACCCCAGGATCCTCCTATCTGCCTCCCTGGTGCTGGTATTACAAGCATATACCAATGTGCCAGGTTTTTCACATGAGTTTTAGACTCAGGTCCTTGGTGCTTTTGTCGCAATCCTTTTAGCTTCTGAGCTCTCTCCTCTACTCCTCTCTACTCCTCTCTACTCCTGCAAAACACACTGTTGACTGAGTAGATGCCCACCACTGCCTTTAAATTCAGCTCTACCAAGCAGTGTCATTGAAAGAAGCTTCTAATCTGTGTTAGTTCCTTCCTACTTCTACCCACTTTTTTTCTTTCGCTCTCTACTTTTTTTCAGAAAAGATGGTTAGCTGTTTGAGGAATTTTACTACAATAAGAATAATCCCACCTACTTGGCACTAAAAAGGGTTGCAGGATAATTATTAGAGGAGAAAAAAAACTTTAAAGATGCAAGTATTTGCTAACTGTAGTTCCTACAGCTCTGATTAGCAAATTCTCTTGGTCCCCAGTGAATAATTACTAATTTATCCTGAGGATTTTTTAAGCTCTTAAAATTAGCACATTGCGTCCTGAAGTTTGAAAAAGAATTATGGCTTTATTTCTTCTTTCTAAAGAATTAAGAGAAAATTGAGGATTAGGATTTTTCTGATATTGTAAGCCAGAGGCACTGTTTCTGTTTTCCAGGCCGGGAAGCTGCTCCCTTGGGTTCCCACCCATCCCATTGCTGGGAGCTTTTTGTGTTAATAGCAGGAATCCAACTGTAGATCATTAAGTCAGTCTGGCACATCAATGAAAACACTTAGTGGACTTGTTACTGGTGGTCAGAGTCTGGGCTAGGTGTTTCTGGGTTCTTGGATTTGAATATCAAGAACTGAAAATAAGAGATAACACAGATTTGAAAGAGACTCCAGGTAACTTTATTTGGAACAAAAGAAAAGTGCAGATTAAAGAGAGATCCAGTGTGAAGACACCAGGCCACATGCATAAAGATACTGAAGGAGCCAATTAATGTTTAGGACTTCCTTTTATGAGGTTTGAAAAAAGGGAATGGTTCCGGGGTTGGGGGGCTATAATCTGGGAAATTCTCTCTCTCTCTTTTTTTTAATTAGATATTTTCTTTATTTACATGTAAATTTCTCCTTTCCCAGTTTCCCCTCCAAAAAAACAAACAAACAAAAACAAGAACAAACCCCTGTTGCCTCCCCCCTCCCCATGCCTGCCACCCCACCCTCTCCCACTTACTGACCCTGGCATTCCCCTACACTGGGGCACAAAACCTTCACAAGGCCGAGGTCCTTTCCTCCTATT
>JADRCD010203886.1:0-15374 GCA_019843815.1 Montemys delectorum
CAGAATGGCTAAGATCAAAAGCTCAGTTGACAGCAGATGCTGGTGAGGATGTGGATAAAGAATACTCCTCCACTTCTGGTGGGATTGCAAGTTAGTACAACCACTCTGGAAATCATTTTGGATGTTTCTCAGCAAATTGGACACAGTACTACTTAAGGATGCAGCAATACTACTCCTGGGTAGTATACACAGAAATGCTCCAAAATGTAATACTCATACATGTAATACACTCAACATGTAATACACATACTCCACTATGTAAACATCAGACTTATTTATAATAGCCAGAAGCTGGAAAGAAACCAGATGTCCCTCAAGAGAGGAATGGATACAGGAAATGTGTTACATTTATACAATGGAGTACTACTCAGCTATTGAAAACAATGTATTCATGAAATTCTTAGGTAAATAGTTGGAACTGGAAAATATCATCCTGAGTGAGGTAACCCAAACACAAAAGAATACACATGGTGTGCACTCGTTGATAAGTGGAAATTAACCCAGAAACTTGGAATACCCAAGATATAATCCACAAATCTCATGAAGACTAAAGTATGGCTACTTCTGTTCTTCTTAGAAGGGGGAACAAAATACCCATGGAAGGAGTTACAGAGACAAAGTGTGGAGCAAAGACTGAAGGAATGACCATCCAGAGACTGGCCAGCCTGTGGTTCCATCCCATATACACTAACCAAAGCCAGGCACTCTTGTGGAAGCCAACAAGTGATTGCTGACAGAAGCCTGTTTGATCTGTCTTCTGAGAGGCCCTACTAGCGTCTGATAAATACAGAGGTGTAGTCTTGCAGCCAACCATTGAGCTGAGGACAGGGTCCCCAATGGAGGAGCTAGAGAAAGGAGCCAAGGAGCTGAAGGGGTTTGAAGCCCCATAGGAGGAAAACAGTATGAACTCACCAGTACCCCCAGAGCTCCCAGGGACTTAATCACCAACCAAAGAGTACACATAGTGGGACTCAGGGATCCAGTGAATATTTAGCAGAGGATGGCCTTATTGGTCTTCAGTGACAGGCGATGCCCTTGGTCCTGTGAAGTGGAATGCAAGGACCAGGAAGAGGGAGTGGGTGGGTTGTTGAACATGGGGAGTTACATGGGGTTAGGGGGTTGTCAGAGGATTAATGAAGAAAGAGGATAACATTTGAAATGTAAATACAGAAAAATCTAATAAAACACATTAAAAAACATATAAAGTGTCTTTTGAGGTTAAGATCCCACCCAGATTAAGCCTTCAGATTCTGTAAAAGAGCCTGATTGGTTGCATGCTACTGGATATAAATTGCCTAGGATCTGTTTTTACTCACTTCAGAAGTAGCTGCAACTGCAGTCGAAGGGGGCATAGGAAATTTGTAATGTGCATGGTACTGACTTAAAGGGCAAGAAAGATCCAAAACTGAGAGGATCATGAATTCTTCTTATGCAGTTTCAGATAGTGGCTAGGGCCAATCAATATCACATGATTGGAGTCCTGGTGAACTGACCTTGAGAGGTCATTGAGTGGAACTGTGAGGTGAAGCATAGGTTTCAGAGGGGAGGAAGGTGTTACAGATGTCAGTTCTGGAAAACTTTTTTTTTTGGTTTTTCGAGACAGGGTTTCTCTGTGTAGCCTTGGCTGTCCTGGAACTCATTCTGTAGACCAGGCTGTTTCAAACTCAGAAATCTATCTGCCTCTGCCCCCCAAATGTTGTGATTAAAGGCATGTACCACCACTGCCTGGTGGAAGACATTTTCTAAGAAGAGCTACATATAGAGACTAGAAACAGCCCAAGGGAGAGACATATATTTCAGGTAGCAATGCTGGAAATGCAGAGATATTCAAACCTTTTGAAAATGGAGTTCTAGTCATAATACATGAATCTAAAATATTTGTAATTTTTTATCCTGGGCTTCAGTCTTGCAGTGGCCCAATGTCTCCTATTCATGCCCCTCTTTGCCATTATTGGAATTTCTTTTGGAATGGAGATGAATATCCCATGCCAATGTATATTGGAAACATGGAATTTGATTTTGGTTACTGGGTCATAGTTAAGATGTTGCTGTAAGTTTCAGGAGAGGTTTGACTAAACATTTGAACACTGTTAAGACTGCTAAAGTCTATCAACATTTTTGTTTTGTTTATTTGTTTGTTTTTTCTTTTTGTTTTGTGTGTGTGTGTGTGTGTGTGTGTGTGTGTGTGTGTGTGTGTGCTGGACGTAATATATTTGACATCATGACATGAACATGACCTAACTTTTATCAGTTGTGGAATGTCATGGTTTGAGTGAGAAGTGTCTCTTATTTATTTCCATATATTTGGATATTTTGTCACCATTTGGTGACATAGGTTGAGGTTATATAATCCTTAGTAGCCAAAGTCTTGTCATGATAGACAGGATTTGAAGGTTTATATCATCACCCTTCTTCTGGTTTTCAATTAAACTTTCTGCTGGATGAAATGTGTTGAATGCATGAATAATTCACTGCTTCTGCTTGTATGCCTTCCCTGCATATTGCCATGTCTGCCTGGTCCCAGTATATTGCACAATTCTGGACCTGTACAGAGGAATAAACTCTTTCTTCCTGTGTTTTCTTTCATCAGAGCTTTTAAACATAAAACCAAAACAGTAACCAGAACATATATTTGGAAAAATAGTGGATGGGTATGTGAAGTCAATTAAATCAAAGGTATGCGTAAAAACATAAGGAAAACTAGTATCATGTAAACCATTTGAAAGTACATAAATGCAACCACTATCTGATTGGATTTAGAGCCAACTCCATAAGACGGAAGCCATGCCTGACACTACTCAAGTATCCACAAATCTGAAGCTAAATAGGTTATGGACATTGGGTAAAACCAAACACTACTGTTCTGATAAACATCACATTAAAATGATTCCTAATGGCATTATTATATATTCATATATGAGTGCCTTGTTCAGCCAGCCAGTATAAGAAAAGCCTTTTTCTACAAAATATGGGGACTAGTGTCCAGAGACACACAGCTGGACAGAGAAATATGTTGCAACACTCATTATAATTGGGATATATTTATCAAACCTCTCCCCTCAGGGCTAAAGAAATTGTATGATCCAGTAGGGATGGAGGACACATGGAAATAGTACCTCACAGACACAATAAATCAGATATACACATGAGCGCACATGAATGTGGCTGCATACCCAGAACCTGCTAAGGTACAAACTTGAGCAAGCTTCAGTGGTGAGAAGGAAAGTGGAAATGAGCCCCCATCCCTAGCCGTAAACCCATTTCCAATTGAGAATCTCCTCCAAAGGAAAATTTAGTTTTCTCCAATGGTATGGGAGTGGAGGCTAGGGAAGCCTCATGTCCAACAGTGGATGATCAACATGAAATGAACTCAGTGGTATTTTGGAATATCTTTGACTCACAATATTTGGGAGATTTTTTTAACCTTACTTGCCCTTTGCTTATTTATTATGGTTTTCTATTTTGATACACTTCTCTCTGTATCTCTGTCTCTGTCTCTGTCTCTGTCTCTGTCTTTCTTGTTCTCTGTGTTTTGTGTGTTTCATACATCTTCTATGTTTCTTTTAAATGTTCTTTATTTTCCCTTATCTTTTTTTGTTGTCATGTTTGCTTTCTAAAAAGAGAAAAGGAAGGTATGGAGTTCAAAAAGTAGGGAAGTGGGGGCATCTGAGATGAGACAATGGAGAGGAAACCGTGATCAGAATGTATTCTATGAAAAATATTGCTAATAAAAATAAAAAGTATACAATAAAATGTAGTTTATATTAAAAATTACATAAATTTGGCAGAGATATATATTGAGTGTGGGTAAAGAATGTTACAGAGGAAGGGAGGGGGGATATGATTAAGGTACATTTTATCCATATATGACATTTTCAAAGAATGAATAAAAACTTCTAATTAATAAAGGCAGATATGAGTCAAGGCTCTATTGTTCTGATCCTAGAAGCTGTGATTTATTAAGCAACAATTCCAATACCAAATATGGAATACATACTTATGAGTTGTTGGACAGGGAAGCCTCAGAGATCTCCCAAATAATATGTCTCTGCAATATTTATTGCATTATATTCCATTATAACTAAACAGTGAAAACCCAATGCCATAAACGTGCATACTGATTGGAAACTCCAAGAAAGGCAAATTGGAACTGAACTCGAAGTGTACTTTCTCTGATGACTAGATTTCAAACTTTTATATGGAACTGTGAAAACTTCTGAGAAAAAAAAAAAAAGCCAATGAAAGTAACCAGCTATAAAAACAGGGAACTACAAATACAAGCTTTATAGATAACCACATTCATAGAAACAATAAAGAAGTGGAAGAGAATAGAATGCAAAAAACAGAAGATAATAGAAAATGATGAAAAATGTGATGCTCAAGGCAAGATCCATACATTACAATCAAGAACAGGCATACTCTACAGTTGCTTGCCCGGGAACTATATAAAAATTGGTTTATCAATATAACTGAATTTGGAGGATTTCAGGGGTTCACAGAAAACCTTGACACCTGAGCAATAACGGCAAGATGGTTGTAGTACCAACAACACTGTGATTGGACTTGAGTCTTGGTTTACTGGATGGAACACAGTTGGTACTGGAAATGTGGCCAAAAACACATGGTGAGGGAGAGAACAGATCCTACAGGGAAACTAAATTTGTAGCTATACTTGTTGAGTGCAAAACAGTACTCTAAATATTTATGTCCACATGTAAATAACAGACAAATTATGACTCTTGTTCTTAATTAGAAAAACTTTTCTCTCATGTTTGGGGGTGAATGCAGGGACCTGTGCGTGCTCATGTTTCTTACAATAAATATTATTTCTTTTCAGTCTTGAATAAGGCATTCATATCATTCCCTCTCATGTCCAGGGAACAATGGAGAGTGGGAAGAAAAATTTAAGAGCCAGAAGATATGGTAAAATGATGAAAAATTCCAGTTTCAAGGCAAAATCCGTCCATGGCAATCAGGAATGGACACATACTTGAGTAGCTTGCATTAATCTACCCAAGAATTGCCTTATCAATAGAGCTGAAGTTGGATGGATTCAAGGGTTCTCAAATTTCAATATCAAATTATCATCTATAAATAGATTCTGGGAAGTATATGCCTCAGTATTTACTTCAGTTTTCTACCTACCAGTGAACCCACACAAATCCAATTAATAATTCTGTACTAATTGTTATTGTAAAAGCCTTGGTTATAATCAACAGGTTACAAAATAATTTTTATAAATATGAATCTAAATCATGGATTTTGTAGGGAGAAATGGTAAGGTACTAAGTACAGGAAAGAGATAAGAGGCTGGGAAATAAAGGAGTAAATATAAGAAATTACATACTTATATGAAATAATCATATATAAATTTAATTAATATTTAAACATGTTTAAAATAGCAAACTAGTAATAGGGAAACTCATATTTTTCAATGTACATTCATTTCTACTAAGAATTTTAATAAAAAGTTTATATGTTTTTCTTATTTCTTAAAATTCAGATTCTAATGTACTCTCTAGGTTACTATGGCCTTTTAATTCATTATATTTTATACAATTTACAATACATTAAAATATTAATAATTTATAAAAATTTATTATTTTACTATGTGACAATCAAAAGTGAAATATGAATAAAGTAGAACTTATTCTGCAGCCAGCATGAAACTTGAAATCTTATGCTAAGTGTAGCTTTAAGTTTCCTGATGAAATACCAGAGTGTGTTGTTTTGAATTCTTTTAGTGGCATACATATATTCAACTTATATTTTTGGTTTCTTAGCTCTAAAAGCATAGTGAAATACATTCATTGGCTCATACACATTAAATGTGTAAAATTTGTGGCATATGAGTTATATCAATAAAAATGTTTCAAAGGAAACTTACGAATGCAGTAAAGTAGATGCCAGAATTTGACAGGAATTAACACTGAATATCACATCCATAGAGTGAGAACTGAAATCCATATATAAGTAAATGTGAAACAGACATCTGCATTTTCTCTCTACTTACATCCAAATTCTTTAAGACAGTTTGACCAACTAAAACTGAATTACAGGTATATTTAAGATGACATTGTTCTTGTGTGTTACTGTTGGGCTAACAGTTGACACAATCTGTGGAGACTCTGTCTGTGGTAAAATAGTGTTTATGTGCCAATAATTTCAACTAGAAAATATTTTCACTCACTTAAATGTACTCAAATTTTATATTCATATTGAACTGAACCGCATTCTGCCCTCGAGTCTCCTGGTTTTGTGTACACACTTTATATAGATCTGCTAAACTTGTAAACTTTTTTCAGTGATACATCTTAGAAATGCAGGCATTATTAAATAACTTTGAGATAACAGCATGAAATGTGTCTTCATACACTGAAATGCATAACTAGATTTCTGTGAGACAAAAGTACTAAATTAGTACAATAAAATTAAAATCTCAATTAGGGCCAAATCTATGTTTCCTCTATCTCCAAGGCTCAGGACTATTGTGGAAGAGAGGATGGAAATATTTTAAGAGCTACAAGTTGGTAAGAACCATTGCAAAATTGTACCTTCTGATATGTCAGGGCCATTCACCTATAAGCTCACTCATAAAAAGCAGCCACGGCAGCCTGAAAGGCCTATGTGCTGTTAACCTAGTCAGTACTAAGACAAAAGGGGCTTAGAGGCTACTTGTAGCTGAGAAGCTATTGGAAGTTGGTGGCTAACGGAGGCAATCAGTTTTTTATTAGGGATGTATCTATGGTGGGTTGCTCATTTTGAGGTAGAAGCCCACATATTAATGCCAGTTTAGTGAGTATTAATTGGACTGACTAAGCAAGGAGAAAAGGGGAGGAAGAAGAGGTAGAGAAAAAGAGGAGGACTAATATCTTGCATAGTCTGAAGACCATTAATAAGATCT
This sequence comes from Montemys delectorum, assembly GCA_019843815.1. NCBI lineage: Eukaryota > Metazoa > Chordata > Mammalia > Rodentia > Muridae > Montemys > Montemys delectorum. Next base: position 6,905 of record JADRCD010203886.1, read on the forward strand.
TGGCAAGCGTGGGCACTACGGAATAATAAGGTCAGCTGGCATATATGACACTATGCAGCTATTGTCAAGTTAGACTGCATGCTCTCATTGGAGCTGGAGTCTGCTCTGCTGTTGTATCCAGCATTGCACCTTCTGCTCTGCGACCTGCATTCCCACAACACTGGACAGGTGGACAAGAAGGAATCTGAAAATAACACCATGGTGTGGGCTTGACATGAAAACATGGACATTTTAAGTTTAAGAAAAATAACAAATGAAACAAAAGCTGAAAATATGATAACATAATTGGAAACATTTTGGCGACTTGCCACACCAAGTAAAGTGGGTGGAATGAAGGAAGAAAGTCCCACATGCTTGAATGGGAGAGATAAGAAATTTAAATTCTTAATTAGATTAAACAGTGATCATAATGAAAATGCTGAGGGGAGAGTAACAGGGCATAGCTAGGGTTATGTATTTTTTGCATTAAGATATATGCACATGACATTTTGTATGGAAATGAGGGTATACACAGGGGTTATTGTCAAAATATTTTAACAGCTGGCGCCACACCAACTCAAACTGGGTGATGTAGACTACTTGCTGTGCAGACATCTGGACTTAGATTTTGGAAAGAAGCCAAATCTTGAGGGTAAGGGACAGGACAATTAATAATATAAGGATGTCAGGACATTTAAGTTTTTAAAAGTTAAACCACAAATGTAGAAAATAAAAGAATTTAAAGTATGAGCAACAAATAAAATTATACCAGTGGACCTTGGTAAAATTCTATAATCATTTTGATTATAATCACTGTTAAAGAGTGCTTTAGAAAACAATCCCTTGAGTCCTATCTATCCTTCTGAATGTGTCACTTACCTAAACTGTTTCATATTTGTGTATTTTAAACATATATTATTATTATTATACTGCCTGTAACTTTGAAATCATCTACATATATCAATAGAAGAAATCGTTCCTCAGCTTGGCAATAGATACTACTTTTCTCATTTTCATTCATGGAATGACCAATCATTTCTTCATGTATCAGTGATCTGGGCACCATATTTGTTATGGATGCATTAGTTTCAAGTATGTCCATTGTTCTGCTTAAATTCATTACTCATGAGACAACTCTCCCATCCGAGCAAAGCTGTTTCCTTATTACCAGTGTATTTCATTCATCTTAAGTGATCCATATACATATGCAATTTTAAAATTCTGAAAAAGTGAACACTTTGATTTTTATAATTAATCTTATATCTATGTGTGTGTTTATATTCCTGACTTGACCTGTAGGCACTATGTGTGTGCATGAGTCCTGAAGACATGTTGGATCTTCTGACACTATAAAATGAAGATACCTGAGAGCCACTGTGTCTGTTCTGGGAACTGAACCCAGGTTCTTTGAAAGAGTAGCAAATTGACTTAACTGCTGGGCCACCTCTCTAGCCTCTCTTCCTACCCCCACTTAACAAAAGTATACTTTAATATTTTCACTTAGCCACTTCTATTAAACATTTTATTCTACATGTAATATTTACATGTGGTAAATTCTTGTCTCATAATTATTTTATCCTCTTAATATGCCCAGACTTCTCATTTCCTAATATCAAGGGTTCTATTCTTTTATCCACTTCTTTCTTTACAAAAACCTTCACAAATATATTCTAATTTTTTACCTCCCTTGTATATCTAAGAGAAATCCTGTATACCAACTCATCTATAGGGAGTAAAGTGTTCTTTATGACACAGAAATCTACACTTCACTAACCTAATGGTAAGCCTCATAATATCTAGGACTTCCTTATTTTTTAAGATATGGAAAAAATACAAAGCCACTTGTTTTTCTTTTTTGCTTATTTAAAAAGCAAAATATATGTTTACGAAACAGAGAGAGAGAGAGAGGGAGATGGGGGAGGGAGAGGGAGAGGGAGAATGAATTGCTATCAATGGTAAATTGTAGCTCCACATAATTCTGATAAGAGATCTTACAGAGATGTAATCTAATCACAACCTTCTTAAATGTTTTTTTTTTTCACTCTCCAGAAGTGAACAATTTTGTCATAGTCTTTATTGGATTCATTTTTAGCTTCATTTGAGATATTTGTATTTAATGTTATATACCCTTCAATGTATAGAAATTAAGTTTTTCTGCAATCCCCTTATCATTTTGGTATTTTCAATTACTAAAATGTGTTTATCCCTAAGCCATACTGTCAGAGTTATATTGTACATGATAATGTGGAGGAAGGAAAGCGCTAAAGGCCTCAAACTAATACAAAATGCTAGAAGCAAGTAAGGATCTCAGAGTGGATGACATTTCCCCCAAAGAAGAACACACTGAATGGTTATCCAATTCCAAATGGTCAACCTTGAAACCATATATATATATGTAATATTGTGCCATTATACAGACTGAGCAGGCTGTACTTATGGAACTTATGGATACAAAAGCATATATGTAAGAATACTTAGTGAAAATGGAGGCCAAGATTTTGAAAAAGAGCAATGAGTGCTATATCAGAGGGCTTGGGATGAGGAAAAGGAAAGGAGAAATAATGTAAATATAATTCCAAAATATAGCATAAATAACTACATTAAATTAGTGTGAAGTTATGAAGATTTTACTCAACTTTAAACTTGATGAGACTGTTACAGTATCTTAGTATTTAGAAGGACACACAAAACTACTAGATAAAGATAAAAGAACTTCCTAAACACAATGAGTGATAAGGGCAGGCATAGTAGGCACTGGAACAGGGGCTGAAGGGCCAGTGGTTAGAAACATGGCATTTCTGAAAAAGTCTTTAAAGTTTATTCTAACTACAGGCAGATTATCTTTATTTTCAAATAATGCATCTCTTTTCTGTAGGCAGTGGAAGAAGCTGAGTGAAGGAAATCCTGAGCATATGTGTATTTTCATATAGGCATGGCCTGTCAAAGACTAGTTAGTCTAAGGTAAATTGTAACAGCCATTATCCATAGGGGCAGTTCAATAGAGATGGCAAAGCTTTCAAATATGAGAGTTTACAAAGTGCAATTGCAACTTTCTTTTCACAGATGTAGAAGTTTGCAGATTGAGATGTCTTATCTACAGAGATCTCCCACTATGGCCAGCTCTCCCTTTACTGTAACTAATATAAACATACTGAGGTTACATGTACCATAACTGGCAGCAAATTCCATTTCTTTAATAGTATGCATCTGTTCTTTCATTATTCCCTCATAGGTTCCAGGACCCTTGCCACGCAGAATGTTACGCTTCCCAAGAGGATGTTGTTTGGTGCTCCCAGTTGTTTAGTGCAATAAAACTATTTTCTTGAGAAAGTACTTCAGAACAATTACTTATAGAACTTGTATTGAATTTTCATGAAGAGTTGACTTATCATCCTGCATTTATATCTGCATATACATACACTCATGATTCAGTATTTCTTTAAATAGAGAATAATAAGTAGAGGATACCTAATTTATTCAAATTGTTAATTAATTATTTCATTGGTTAACAATGTTATTTATTTTAGGACATGAGTTAGCCATGTAATCGAAGCACACCTGAAACTCTCACTGATCTCCCTATCTTGTTCCCTTGAATGTTAGAATTAGACCTTCTGATCTTTGCATAATCCTTTTACAATTATTTGCCCCTGTATCTCATTTGACATACATAACTTTTCATATGTGTAAAACACATACATTTTATAGCAATGTCCCTTAATAACATCTTTTTCTTATTTTTTAAGGATTATAGAAACTGTGAGAAACCATTAATATTTAGCTTGATTTTGTGCATTTTCTTTACTTTTATAATGTGACCACATGGTAATAGCCCATGTACATCTGGTTTCTGATAAGGCCTTGACTGGGAAGAAATTAAGTTCAAAGACCAAAAGCTAATATAATCCTTTTTGTTTCTGCCAACAGATTTCTGCTAGCATGTTTAGTATTAAGGGTTGGTCTATGTGAGGCCATATATGGAATCTTCGTTATATTTATAAAACCTCAGCTACATAAAACTAGTTTTACCTACAGCAATGACTACAGTTGCATTGAGTTATATATAATCTCTACTTTCTAGAATATTTTTTATTAAGGTAGTGGTGTTGGGCCCACACTTTGCTAAGTGTTTCAGTAGGAAAGAATCTTCTTCAATCTTGATAATAGAAGATTCTGGATGCAGCTGCCCATATCCTTGGGGAAAATAAATGTCTAAAAGCTGAGTACTAGAAAGAGGGATTGTGTCTAAAGGAGAAAGTGATATAATACTAATTCACTCCACTCTTATTCGAAGAGCAGCAATGTTCAAACTGAACTTCATAGGTGATTTTAATTGTTTAATTTCCTGAGTGCTACATTTTTTTCACCCATAAATACATGCACACACACACACACACACACACACACACAAACACACACATACACGAGAGAGAGAGAGAGAAAGAGAGAGAGAGAGAGAGAGAGAGAGAGAGAGAGAGAGAGAGAGAAAGAGAGATTGATCTTAATTCATTAATGGTGAGACTGAAGTTATCAGTTTTGTTAGACTTTGTGCCTTTAAAAAGAGTTAAGAGTGGCAGATCTCATTTGACCACAGATCTCAATCAATTATCATCAAATTATTTCTTGACTTTTTATTTCTCCTGTTAGGGAGGAAAAGAAATCTGAATTCATCCTCAAATGGTCTGTAATACTAGTTCCTTGATATTTTGCATATTAAGCATTGCTAATATGACAAATCTCAGGACAAAAATGTTAAGTATTCAAATAATTTTAAAGGAACAGATTTATTGAAGGATAGATTATGAATTAAGTTCACTTTTAGTTTGGTACATTCCCATTTTTTAGAAAGTATCTTTTGTCTTATCTGTCAGTTCCTCTGTAAGAATTTCAAGAAAAAAGCTTATTTGCTAGTCCTCGAGTTATTGTTCATATTTAATGATGAATTTTCAAGCATGCTTTTCTACAATATCTCCAGTTCTTGCTTCACGGTCAACTGAGGTATGCAATCTTTTCCCTATCATTATTCATAATATAAATTTATTTATCTGATTTTTCATTTAAGATATATGCAATTCTGTTAGATATTGAACCAAAAGATTTATTGATCTAGATCATTTTCAAATGATTTACTCACCCTTTACATGCTCTTAAGTTTGATGCTCTTTTGACTACTATATTTTAAATAATTTCCTAATTACATCACAAATATTATCTCTTTTGAAACACTGCTGTGATACTCATTCCTGTTGTGATATAATCATTTTGTTGCATATAAGGCAGCAGTAGCAATCGATGAGCATTGCTACTTAGATTCAGGCAAATTATAATAATAATTCACAACTATCTTTTCTTCTCCCTAAATTCATATCTTCTCAAAAAATTTTGCCATTTTATAAAATGGAACAAGCAACTTTTCTGGAGGTCATCATAAAATCAAGTAAAATTGCACTTTTTGCCATATTAAAACAAGACTAGAGATACCACATAATTGCTGTAATTGTTTCTATCCTAGAACACGGTGTCAGACTCAGACACAGTCAGTCTCATTCCTCATCTGTTATGCTAACAATTGGAATAGATGGGTTGAGGATATCAAAGTGAGCTTGCATTTAAGGTATAGTTTAATAGATTTCAGTGTGGCATGATCACTACATCTATACATGAATCATAGACAGTAGAAGTAGTAGTAATACTACATCTCTATTGATTTGGAGAGTATCTTCATAGTGCTGTGTGAAATCACAACTTTCTCAGCACTACAGCATGTTTAAAAATTCAATTCAGAGTCTTAATTCTTGTTCGGAGTTTTTTAGAAAATATTCCTTTTATTCTCAATGTACTCAAACTATAGGCTGTAACACCTTTGACAAACCTCTGTCTCCGTAGATATTTACATTATGATTTATAAGAGTAGCAAAATCACAGTTATAGAGTAGCAACAATATTAATTTTAGGGTTGGTGGTTACCACAACATGAGGAACTGTATTAAACTGCCACGGTATTGGAAAGGTGCAGAGTCACTGTTCTAATAGACCACTGATCAGGTGCACAGAAACTGAAAAGGGCAAATGAAATTCCCCAAACGTTTAGGAAGCAGACTTCTCAAATATTCAGTATCCAACTTTCTTCATCATCATTCCTTTTATTCTTTCTCCCCTTGTCTCTCCTCATTTGCTTTGAATGTCTGTCTCTTTTAATTATTTATTCGTTTGCTTGTTTTTGGTTTTTCAAGACAGAGTTTCTCTGTGTAGTTCTGGCTGTCCTGGAACTCACTCTGTAGATCAGGCAGGCCTCGAACTCAAAAATCCACCTGCCTCTGCCTCCCAAGTGCTGGGATTAAAGGGGTGTGTCACAACTGCACCTGGAATATCTGTCTCTTATGACTTAATTTGTACAAAACATGGAAAGTACGCAACTTTGAATTCTTAGCCAGCTTCTGATTTCAAAGACACATCACATCTCTTCCCATGTTATTGTACAAATTAAGTCATAAGATCGTGATTTCCACTGTAAGCTATAGCTAAGTACATATTTATATAGAGCATTACTATCAATTCTCTTTGTTTTCTTTAGAAAATTATTTCATAGACATTGTGAAAAGTCTCTCATATATTACCTAAGTAAATAAACTTAAAAAAATAATGTCTCAAAACCAAACCAAACAAGCCAAAATTGCTTCCTGCTGTCTTTGCTGATTGTAAGGAAGAGCACCTGCATACAATCTTAGTCATGGCGAGCATCAGTAGCCTGCCACACATCTGTGATGCCATGATGATGGTGACACCTTTTCTTCATGTTCCAGCTATATGATTCCTCTGAGATTAGATTGTTCTTTGTACTTTACCTTTCCTTTAAACCAGTTTCCGTAAAAATACTGGCTAGTGCTTCAATATATCTGTCAGCCATCTAAGAAGCACATGACCTAGAATTGAGGGTATGATCACAAATTGTGTAATTTTATTACTTCTCCCACATGAGGACTTTGCAAATTTTTTCATTACTTACAAAGAAACTGTTATTGGCATTTCATTTTCAAATATTAAGATATTAGTGAAAACATAGACATAAAAATAAAATGTTGAAAATAAAATATATTTTGATCAGTGAAATATGTAAAGTTCAGAAAATTAAACAAACCCATAGCAAAAATAGTAGCAGAGAAAACAATAACAAATAAGAAAATTATTGCAGTTGATACAAAAGCACTACATGTTTACTCCATGTTAGTCAAAATATGTCATTCAAATTCAAATAATGACACAAGGATTTTGCTGAAATAAAAACCTGCATGACTAAGATACAAAATAAAATGTATTGTATTGTGAGTTAAATAAATCAGTCAGCCTTATAATATATATTATTGAAATACTGTGACTAATAATTTTCTCTTTCTGGAATTAAAATGACTATCAACTACACAGAATGGTGTTTCCCTCCATTACTAAAGAATACAAGTTTGAAAATAAAATTTTCCGTGAGAAAGACAACTAGAAATTTGTTGTTATTTCTACATGTTTTACAAATTAAAATGTACACTAGGATGAGAATGATACTTACCTTTTATCAAAGGTTTTGCTAAGTAAGCATTATGTTGATTTTAAATATTTGTACAGTGGGGAGAGAACAGAATTACATTTCCATTAAGAAAACCAACTAAAAAGTTAATGAAAAAAGAAGGAATCAAACCTCAGATAAATGATGTGTCTCAAAAAACCAATAAATTACTCAGTTCTACACATAAATATCGATGTTTTTTCAGATATCAGGAATTATGCATTTTTGTCTGACAAATATTTTCTGGAGAGTGTTCATTGATTTTAGTCTAACAGAATATTTAGTCATGAAATTTAACAAACATGCAGTGATAAGACTGTGATTTTAGTATACAAATATACATAAATCTATTATAAAGTATATAATAAAGAGCACAATATTTTTATTGCAATTTTAATACAATTTTGACCAATATTTTAGGTTGAATTTTGACCAATTGGATATTTTCTTTATTTACATTTCAAATGTTATCCCCTTTCCCGGTTTCCTTTGTTCCTGAAAATACTCTATAACATCCTCCCTTCCCCCTGATTCTGCCACCCACTAACCCACTCCCACCTCCCTGCCCTCAATTCCCCTACACTGGGGCATCTATTGAGCCTTTATAGGATCAAGGACCTCTCCTTCCATTGATGCATGACAAGGCCATCCTCTGCTATATATGCAGCTGGAGCCATGTGTACTCATTTGTTGATGGCTTACTCCCTGCGAGTTCTGGGGGGGGTCTGGTTGACTGATAATGTTGTTCTTCTTCCTGTGGGGTTGCAAACCTGTTCAATTCCTTCAGTATCTCCTCGAAGTCCTCTATTAGGGACCCAGAGCTCAGTTCAATAGTTGGCTGCTAAAATCTGCCTCTGTATTTGTAGGGCTCTGGCAGGGCCTCTCAGGAGACTGCCATATCAGGCTTCTTTCAGAAGGCTTTCTTGACATCCACAA
>JADRCD010203889.1:0-20210 GCA_019843815.1 Montemys delectorum
GTTTTTTAATAGTAGCTTACTGACTGAAATATAAAAATACCAAGGTAGATTTCTAATATCCTTCTAGAGTTTCATGATTTAAAATGCCAAGCTATGAACATGCTGAAGGCACTGACAGCCTCTTCGGAGGCTTCAAGGGAAGCTGAGCAAGTGCACTGTCTATTCTCTGTCAAGCTGATTTCAAAAAGGATTGTCTCAAGCTTGCCATTATGAAAAATAAGCACTTTCTTCAAGAGTGTTCCTTCACTTTTGTTATGTGTGGGGAGGTGGAAATCCCCTCCAATAAGAGAGCAATACAGGAATGTGGGGGGGGGGGAGAGAGAAAATAAGCTTTCTTATTGGGGTTGCCTGGAGCATGGCCAGGGACCATGCCTGGTACCATCTACCCATTCACTTTCTTATATTTCCCAATCTCTCAGGAAGTATGCAGATGAAGACTCAATGATCTGTGTGTGAATGGAAGATCTCAGGCAGCTCAGATCAGACGTGAACTTTCTGCCAGGATAGAGATGAAAAACTGTAGAATAGAGTCATTATTCACAGAAAGGAACTAGAGTCCTGGTTCCTCCAATACCCAACTTGCAGCAGATTAGGACATAAGCAAGATAAAACCTTCTTCTCTCATTAACGTTGTATAAAATCTTGAGGATTCTGATTTCTGTGCCACCAGCCTATAAATTACTTGTTGAGAAACAGGAAAAAGTATCTGTCATCCTTCAAGCCCTTCTAGCGTTTCTTCATTATCGATGTTGGTTCTGCACTGCAAAGTGTCGGCTAAGTATTCCGCAGTGGAACCAACACTCTGCCTTGATTTTTATTTTCAAATAAAAATAAGATTTAAATAAAAAAAAATTAAGTAGAATCTCCCTAAATACCTCAGCTGACTTCAAATTCACAATCGTCCTGCCTCATTCTTCCACATGTGGCGATTACAATGATTTCCCCACCAGTCTTTGACTGAGTAACACTCTCACTTGGAAATCCGGGAGCTCAAAGGAGTGACTATTGCTTGCTTGAAGTGCCAGGGCATTGTATTTTTTTTCTTTCTGTAAGGTGGCTATGCTGGATCACCACTCATTGGTTCTTTTCTTTCTACTCCCTTCTAGGCTTCATTTTTTTCCATTCAATATTATAGATCCTCAACTTGCAAGCGTATGGGTGTCTTGGTAATTCATTCAAATGAAGCTAGCCTTGGTACAGCAGAGAAGTGGCACGTTGAGATGCGTTTTCCCTTGATGGTAATCCTCTCCAAGCTGTCACCATTCTGAGTCCCTAGAGCTGTGTTATCCTAAAGCATTGATTCATTCCATATTGAATCAGACTGAGCTTTGCCGTTTATTAGATGTTATATTGATGAAATTTAAGTTTTAGTATCTATAAGTAAAAACTGACATTTAACATGCTGCTGTAACAGAATTTTCCTCTAATTAATTGATAGGATAATAACGACAACAAGAAGCCAATCGCTGGGCAAAAGGAGGAGGTGGACCTTCCAGGTCTGAGAGAGGAAGAGGGGATACAGGAGGGAGCCGCCTTATTTTGGTACAGCGAGGCAGGAGGAAGAGGAGCAGGATGTATGCTGGGGACTGTTAGATCTGGTGGCAGATCCCACCACCAGAAGATTTCCAACATAGAATTGTGGATGAGTTCAGGACGATAGATTCCACGCCCAGCGGTTGTGTTATCTGTTGATTCTAAACTAAGATTGTCTGGTGTTTTCCATTCCTACGACTCAGGTGGGCCAGAGAGGGAACCACAGCAGAGCGCAGTCTGGCAAGAGCTTGCCCGCAGCTGGTCAAGGGGATCAAGAGAGCGATCTCAGAGTTCCGGAGAGGCATTGACTAGGAGAAACACACAGTCTCAGTCTTGGGCTATATATAGGGCTGGGAACAGACCAAGACCACTGGTGCCTAGCCGGCCATATCATACATTGTTTTTTGTTTGTTTGTTTGTTTGTTTGTTTTGTTTTTTTTTATAACTGCACACTACACGTTGTGTCCTGCTTCTTGCTGTCTCAGCTACATAAGCAAATGACTTACCTTTTCCAGGCCTTATTTCTTTCATCTTTAAAGAGCTTGGGGCATAAAACAAAAACAAACTCATAAAATATTTCGATTAAAATAATTCACCAATAACCTGATACAGTAATGAATGCATCCTACAAATTCAGTAATTTTGGCTTTGTTCTGCTTCTGCCTCGTGATTGCAATCCCTTCGGTCCTCATGCTGCTAAGAAAAAAAAAAAAAAAAAAAACTCCCCAAGGGACTAATTTTTTTCAGCCAAATGAAGAAAAGTCCTTGAACCAAGCAAGGTCACCCAGATTGCACTGCTGTGTGTTTTCATCTTTCTTTGCTCTGCTGCCACAGAAAGTTGACTCTCATGAGCGAGATGTGAGGTCAATCACGGCCAGTTCCTACTTGCAGCAGCCCTCAAATGTACACGCAAATACAAAACAATGTCAGCTGAGTCATCTTAAAGAGGAAGTCTTGAGTTTAGGTCAAAGAGGGTGTTATGTCTGCTTTACAGGTGTGTGTGAGAATAAAGAACCTTGAAATGCTAACATCCAAAGAAAACCTAGAGGCTGGCACAGTAACTCAAGGTAAAGGCTGTTGCTCGTAAGCCCGGTAACCCAGGTTCAGTCCCTAGGATCCGAGCGGTGGAAGGAGAGAGCAATCTCCACCACGTGATCCTACTTATGTGCGGGCACTTACACACCAACACACAGTATACACATGCATACAATGCACACACACACTCATATATATACATTATACACATAAATATGCACACATATGCACACACACACCTACATAAACACCCATATATACACATACATACACACACATGGACAAATAATACACACATACAAACATAGACATACATACACAATACACACACATGCATAAATAAAGCACACATACAAAATACATGCACATACACACAAGTAAATATAATAATTTAGTTTTCAGAAATGAAAATCCAAGACAAAGTTTGAAAAAATCTTTCATTTTCCACCTTTACTAATTTCAAATGTAAGATTAATATATACATACTATATATTAATTTATTAACATTAATTATTAACATATACAAATTCATAAGAAAAATAATGTAAGTGAATGCATTGTGTAAAAACAACTAGTAATTGATATTAGGTACCTTCTTTTTCATCTTGTAAAGCTGACTTTAAATTTAGCCTTTAAAATAAAAATATAATCATAGAGGGTCATGCATTGACAGCTACTGCACCAGCTGCTCAAATATTAAGACTTTCTATTTAAAGAAAACCTCAGATGAGTCAGTTTTACTCTTAGCCACAAAAACGCAGTTAAAGGATAAAAATGTCCTTTACAGCTGACAACTTTACCTCATGTTTTCTGTACCCAACTAAACGTTGTCATCAACAAGTCCCCACCATCAAACTACCTCAGAGTACATTGCGGCCTGCTTGGTTCGTTTCCTCCTTGGGGCATAACATTTCTCAGCTCACAAACCCAATATCTAAAACCAGAATTAAGGAACTAAGTTATCCAAGCGTGATTACTGGTTCTACTCTGAGCTAAGGCATCCTGTATCTGCCACATTGTATCTGGCAGGTGGGGATCTGCACCGTGACTCGCCAGTGTGTAGTACTGGCTGTAGTCAGCACAGTAGATGTGAAAATGGAGTTCCACTTGAGATACAACCCAACAGTGGAATGCTTGCCGGTTATGAATGACCCTTGGATACAATTATCTGGACTACAAAGGTGACAGGAAAGTGTGCTAAGAAGAAGAGAAAGAAGGGAGGGAGAAAAGGAGAAAAAAGAATATGGAGGAGGAAAAAAAGAAAAGAAGAAAGGAGAAGAGGGAAGAGAAGGGAGTGGCAGGAGGAGGAAGGTAGTCTTATATGGAGGTATAAGTATAAAGAAAACATCAGACTTGATGCAGAGATTATGTGGAAATGGAGGATGTCACTAAACCCGTCCTTTGGTACATTTTACTGCCGTTAACCCAACACCATAGTCTGAATAAGTTTAAAAAAAAAAGTTTAATCTGTGCTCACAGATCTGGTTGCCTAAGATTAGCGCCCACAGATGGTGAAGACTTCTGCACCACTAGCCTGGAAGGTGATACAAGAGATGAGAAACAGGGAATACACATATGAAAGTTTAGGGTGAGTGAGTGTGTGTGTGTGTGTTTGTGGGTACACATCCAGTCCGTATCAGAGGGGGAACTGTGTATGCATATGTGTGGTGTGTGTGCCCTTTGGTCTCCCAGTCTCTTCTTACAAAGCCACCATGATTCAGTGAAAGGAATTCCACTCTGATTGCCTTTTCTGTCAGTCTCTTCCCGTGGGCCCTACCTATAAATACCATCCTTGGATTTAATTTCTACTCTTTTACTTAACTATACAGATTAAATGTCAACATAGGGCTCAGAGGGGACAACCATAATCAAATCATGGACACCTTATTAATGATTTACTACAAGGAAACATGGTACAGTGTACCGTTGGTATTGTATATTGGGTATAGTAATACTAAATAAAACATTAAATTAAGCTCACTTGTTTCTTTTCATTTTTAAAAATGTTTACAAGGAATTATTAAATACATGCCTCTTATTTCAGTGTGGGTGAAATCAACTTTTCTTCAATAATATTGAATTAAACAAAATCTGCCAAACCAAATATCCCTTGTGTCTGTCAAGTTAACTGATTATTTCCTTCTGTTTGGTTTTTGAAAGTAGCCTTGTAGTTCGAGTGTGTATTAAATGGCATGTTTGTGTTTCTATGTGAAAGGACTAGAATCATTAAAATGAATGATAAGAACAAAATCTCTATGAGTTTTTAAGAAGGACAAATAGTAAAACGGGAGTAGAGCTGTCAGGAGAGCTAACGGAGGGAAACAGCAGATTCTGAAGCTGCACTCTGCTTTCACCAGCTGCTCTCAGAGTGACTTCTGACCTTCACAAGTAATGTGCCCTCTGGGCTTACTGAACTCAGTGTCAAAACAACAACTAGACTAACCTCACCCAATACCTGAGACACAATGCAAATATTTCATGAAACAAACAGTGTCACTGAATTCCTAAGCAGTGATGGCACTTAACTAGAAGCAAGATATAGAACTGTAAGGGTGGTGTCTTAGTTTGGGTTTTACTGCGTGAAGAGACACCACCACCATGGCAACTTTTATAAAGATAAACATTTAAGTGTATTTTGCTTTCAGTTTCAGAGGTTAGACCATTATCGTAACAGGAAGCGTGACAGAGTGCAGGCAGATTTGGTGCTGGAGAAGCCCAAAGTTCTACATCTTGATCTGAAGGAAGCCAGGAGACTGGCATTCTACTGGACAGAAGGCTGGGATCTCCTCAAACCTCAAAGCCAGCCTCACAGTGATGCACTCCCTTCAACAAGGGCATGCCTACTTCAATAAGGCCACATCTCCTAATAGTGCAATTGCCAATGACTAAGCACTAGGAACATATGATTGTGTGGGGCCCAAACCTATTCATATCACTCCAGATGGGGACAGATATTTGCATGTGTTCCCCAAACAATAATATTTTAGGGGAAATAGCGGGTCAGGCATCTTCAGGCTGATACATGAGGGAGGGAAAGTTTGAAATGCTGAAGGGTGAACCACAAACATCTCACAACGCCAGACTAAGAAAACCAAATTTGCCTTTGAAGTTTCTTAATCTCTCTGCCTTCGTGCCTCTGCTTCTGTTTGACAATCTCCACAAACACATTTTTGCAAAGGACAGATGCTAGTGACAACTAGAAGGTAGAGGCCAAAGATGCTTCTTAGTAAGCACCCCGATTCACAACCCCCAAAGCCTCCTCTGGTCAGAATGTCAGCATTATGTCTGAGAATCCTGGTGGCAAGTAATCAAGAGCTACTGCAGGTGAGTGACCTAGCAGGTGAGTTTTCGTTCCGTCCGTCCTCAGCTCTGCGTGCTATCTGTGGACCTTAATCAAGAGATCTTAATGACTTGCACTCTGCTTCCTGATCTTGTGTAGTCCTGTGGTTGCAAACATTTTAAAGACACATAATCATTATAGTTCCAAGAAATTTGTATAACTCATGTGGTTTTGGTTGATGTTTTCAAAATCTTCTTTATTTTTGGAATGAGAACACTAATTACCAGGATGGACCGAACTGTTCTGATACATAGAATGTTAATTTAGAAGTGGCCTGAAGGTGAACCCTTGAGAAAGTCAAAAATGTGTTTCCATTAATTTGGGATGTTATTTCTAGTTTCTCTTTGACCTGAGAGATTCTGAAATAGTCTGAAGCAAAAATTATTCTCCTTGAATTTCTACCTGGAATTAAAAATGACAGAAACACAGGAATAATGCCATCCAATTTTTCAGATTCAAGACAAGAGCTGAAAGGTGAACTATTTTTTTTTTTTTGGAACTCCTGGAACATATTAGATTTTAAATAAATATGATTTTCCTCTGCTCATGAGTGAGTTTTTTGAAAAGAGCTAAGAGTCTTGAGGCAGAAACACATCTTGTAGGATTCTGGCTTTCCAAAACTGGCCTCAAGATCAGTGAGTTGGCTCAGAGGGTAAACATGCCTGTCATCAAGCTGAGAAATTTGAGTTCTATCCCTGGGGCTCACAGTGAAAAAAGGAGATCTGAAACCTGGAAGTTGTCCTCTGCACTCCAAACTATGCCATGGCACATCAATGCTTACACACACACACACACATGCACACACACACACACACACACACACACGCACGCACGCACGCACGCACGCACACACGCACGCACGCACTAATATTCAAACTTAAAAATCAAGGCCCAATTTACCACTTCCAGAATTCACTGTTTCTTAACTCCTTTCATGCTAAAGGTAGGGTTGACAGTGCCTCAAGCTGAATTTTTATCCTGCTACTTCTCTGGTAACCTCAATATCTCAGCTAACGGAAACTCTGTCTCCAATTGTTAGCCTCAAAATCTTTCACTGTGTTAAAAATTCTACATAGAAACCAGCCTTACTCTTGCCGTCTCGCTATCACCCTTTCTCCATAAATGACCATTTTGTCCACCACGGTACTATCACCATGGAAATAGTGTCTGTGTCTACCTTCTTGCCTTTGAGTCTGTCCTCCTCATCCTGGTCACCAGAATAATCCTTTTAGTCAGGTAGCTACAAATTTGCCACTGGCATCCCCTTTTACCCAAGGTAAAATGTAAAGTTTTTGAGATGCCCTCCAACAGCATCTTTGTTTGGGTTTTATTGCTGTGAAGAAACACCATGACCAAGGGTAAGTCATATAAAGGAAAACATGTAACTGGGGCTGGCTGAAAGTTTCAGAAATTCAGTCCCTCATCGTCATGACAGGAAGCATGGTAGTAACGAAGCAAGCATGTTACTGGAGAAGGAGATCAAGTTCTACAACTTGATCCTCAGGCAGCAAAGAGGACAGTGAGCCACACTGTGTGGAACTTGAGTATATACCCCCAGCCTCAACAGTGACATACTATCTCCAATAAGGCCACATCTACTCCAAAAAGGCCACACTTTCTCATAGGGCCACTCCCTATGGGACAAGCATTCAGACACTTGAGTTTATAGGGGCCGTTCCCATTCACACCATCACAAATGGAGACTCCAACTTCTTTGTAAATGCTCAAAAAGTAATACTTCAGGATTTGTAGACAAACATCTGTGTCTCAACTACTTAAAACAGTTGACTAGAAAATGTGATTTATGTGGTTGTGCCCCACAAACCGAGCTGTAAGCCAGATTTGGCTACTTGGTCTCTGTTTTTCTTCACCCACTCGATATCATCAGACACACTGCTTACTACATGTTTCTTTTATGTTTTCTACCTTCAGGATGTAAGCTATGTAAAGGAAGCCACAATGTCTGACTTCCTTATATAGTTTCTGTGTCACATGGTGAACAGTTGGTAAACATTTTACATGGAGCCATGGGGATCATCGACCCTCGGGGTGACATTCCATTGGCCACGCTAGTGCTTTCTGATACAGTCCATTTATGCAAAGTAAAACACATGCATCCCTTTACATCAGGGAAACATTTCCCAGTGCGTGCTTTAGAGTTTTGATGCATCAAGGTAACTATTTATTGGTATAACCTAGAAGAATCTACCATGTATCTGCACCACTATTTTTCACAGCCATCCAGAATCTATTATTTAATTCCACAGTGATAAAGACCTATAATAAATCAAGAAGTTCTGATATTTAAAAATTACAAAAACCAAAGCAAAGAATTTAGAGGACTTTTTAATGTCATGAATTATTGAGTCCTTCCCCCAAACAAGCCAGAACTCAGGCTCTGAGCAATCACTTTGCCCAGTGAGCCCAGTGAGGGTTTGTTTGTTTGTTTGTTTGTTTGTTTTGTTTTTGTTTTTCCTGCTTATGGTGCATTTGATTCTCAACAGTTAAGGCTTTATGTCTCACAATAAAAGGGGAATATATTCCAAGGAAATGAGATCTCTGTATGTTGAAATACTTTGCAAAGTTGTGGGAGACAGCAAGGCAGTAAAATTCACCCATCCCTGAAAATAATAACTCTCTAGGCTTTAATAAGAGGAATATTGGGTGCTAAATGACAATTTGCTAGTAAGAATGAAAAATTAAGGCAGTATTTTTGAGAAGGTAGTAAAAAGTTTAAAAATAATCAAACCTTTAAACTTCTACGACCTCTGTTTCTCTAGAGACATTCTCCTGGGTTTTGGTGACGTCCATTCACAGTCTGGAAAAATCTTCCACAAGCCCTTCCAGCTCCTTCCTTAATGGTAGATTTAAACCAATGTCTGGTTTCTTAGTGGCAATGAGTCAGACAGGGAGACTTCAGAGCTCCTGTGCCTAAGTTCTATGGGATGGACCCTCAGGGAGATGTGGCAATGTGGAATAGTGAGAGTTTGGTGGCTGTACGATTTACAACATGTGCTGTAGTGTGGCTTGGAGCTCTGTATAGATAGAATCAACAGAATTCCAATACAACTTCTCTTCTCTTTGTACCCACCAATGTAACAGCGGAGACATACTGCCTTTTACTACCTGAAATGTCATTTACATGGAAAAGTAAATTTTAATAGCTCCTCCTTTGAGCTCCCCATCCCCAAACTATTATTTCCAACTACACAATTGGAAAAAAGCCTTATAATTGACAGTCTACCTTTCACAGAATCTCAGAGAATAAACTTCCAATTTTAAGTGGCTCTTCTAAGGAATACATTGAGAGAAAAAGAAAAAGAAAAAACACCTGAGTCTCACAGGAACAAAGAAAGTGGTATGGCTCTGGAGCAGGAGGGGAAACACAGCCACTCTGGAGGCTCTGTCTTGTACTCCTAACCTTCTTTCTCCCCACTTCCATTTAGCCTAGCCCTCAAAAGCTGTCTACGCCGTTCTGTGGCTGGCTTCCTATTTTATGGGTGGTTGTTTATTTTGTTATTTTACTAAAATGCGGTCTCTCCAGTGGCACAAATATTGTCTAAGTTCACCCTCCCCCCCAGGCACTCAGCCTCTTCTTTTAAACTTCAATGCACACCTTGATTTTTATCTTTTATACTTTCTGGCACTTTGGTATTCCTTTGTGACCATCTTCCCTTGTTTAACTCTTGCAGAAATCTTAGGGCTTGAATTTATTTGAATCTTTTCATAGCAGATTCCACATAGTGAAGAGCTAGGCATACAAAGTACACAAAAGTAGTCACCTGTAACTTCTTGGATGTTTCTATACCTTTGCCATTCTCTGAGTCTGTAATTGCCAAAAAAATAAAAATAGGATCTACAGTGGCATGCCAGTCCTTTTCTGATGTAAAGCCCGTCCACTCTTTCAGATTCATTCCATATCTTCATTGCCTTCAAATCACATCTCATACACAGAAACATATGTGCCTCTGAGGTCAGAATAATCCAGCTTGTTTTGCTTTATACATTTATGAGTCTCTGTCTTCTACTGAACAATGAACTTGGATACCCACAGTTCATCACTTGTCACTAAGAAAAAAACTAACTATAAAACATTACATGAAATGTGAATTTTAAAATATAAATGTAAAAGTAGTCCACCTTACAGAATTTCAAATTGAGTAACTATTTAGGAGAGTTAAATATCCATACACTAAAATATTTATGTGATTTTTTTTAATTAACCAGGATTATCTCAGGAGATAAAAATCTTATCAGTATTTTAGGAAGAAAAAAATATAATATAAAATATTTTAACTAGTGAAACATTACAAAAAGATTAAATGAGAAATTTAAGCAGCTAATAAAGATAACAATAAGCCAAGCCCTCTTAAAAAGAAAAATTAAACTAAAGAAATAGCTATTCCAGGTAGGCTGAAGCAAAGAAGATAAGGCCACCAACAACTGAGGACACTTTAGGGCAGAGTGTCCCTGAGACAGACACCTGGATGGCTTCTGTGACGTGACCACTGCTCAGTCAAAGCACTCACAGATTTGGCCTGCTGCTGTTCTCCTAGAAGCTACCCCAAGCTCGTAGGCCAGCCTATGATGCCTGCCTTCTGCCCGCTCTGCGGCAGGTCCTGCTGTGTCTGAAATAAAACCTGGAAGACCCAGATTAGGAAAGAAAGGGTCTTCTTCTATATACTTCCCAGGGTCTCTTCACTGCCCTCTGTTAACAGAGGCTCACTTCCTGCCAGGTAAAAAAAGACATTTTCACAGGGTTCAGATGCATGATAGAAAACAAGACAAAGAGAGGTGTACTTAGAGGTAAAAGTAGCCCCGTGACAAACGGACACAAGTTTAGTACAGGTTCAAAGAAGGGGAAATGGCTTGTCATCCATGTTGGATATAAATAGGATTGGTGTTTCATGGGCAAAGTTACACCACAACATTTCATTCTTTAAAAAATCTATACATGACTTTTGCTTTTCATAGGCCAACATATTTCCCGCATGAAATTAGAAAACTATAGTATATTGAGTTAAATTAATTATAGGGTTTATATCTAAGGATTTAAATACATTTTTATTAAAATATTAGTAATACCATTATTCTCTGTGTTGGTTTGAATATGCTTGGCTCAGGGAAATGGTACTATTGAGAGGAAGTGGTCTTGTTGGAATAGGTGTGGCCTTGATGAAGGAAGTGGGTCACTGTAGGGGTAGGCTTTGAGGTCCTCTGCTTAAGCTCTGCCCAGTGAGGCAGCCCTCCTCCTGGCTGCCTACAGAAGAGAGTCTCTTCCTGGCTGCCGTCAGGTCATGATGTAGAAGTCTGGGCTCTTTCAGGATCATGTGTGCCTGCATGCTTCCGTGCTTCCTACTGTGATGATAATGGAGTGAACCTCTGAAACTGGAATACAGCCTCAATGAGATGTTTTCCTTTATAAGAGTTGCCTTGGTCATAGTGTCTCTTCCGCAATGGAAACTATAAGACACTCTCTACTCCTTTACTTTCTTTAAATTCTTCTCATGCCTACCATCCCCTCAACATCTTACTTTCTCTTATTTAATTTATATATATTTAATAGATATACAAATTATATATGGGTAATATATATATTATTATATATGGTGTGGGTGTGTGGGTGTGTATGGGTATGTATCTAGCTAGCTAGATTCTGCTGATTCTGACCAGTGATGTCTACATGCACATGAGCTGACCATTTGGTACTGAATAACCAACTAGGGGGCTCTTCCCTGGGAGGGAACTAATTCTTCTCACACCCAGCATCCCTTAGCTGCTATGGTTCTTTGTCTATGGACAGGAACCCCATGGAATCCTTTCCATGTTAGCATTTCTAGTACTGCAATCCTTGTTCAGGTCTTGTTTGGACAACTGTACTGTTGAGGTACCATGGACAAGGTTTCCCTTTCATTTCTAAGAGATATAATCTTATAGCACACAGTTAGTCATTTGAGTCTTCCAGTCTTTCTGCCCAGTCCTCTATGACATTTCCTGAGTCTTCAGTTCAAGGGCTGAGGCTAGGCATCCATTTTCAATTGTCCTGGTTTCAATAACACGTTCTAGTTTCTATAAGAGTCTGTGTTTATTGCAAAGAGACATTTCTTTAGTGAGGATTGGTAGCTACAGTAATCTGTTGGGATGAGATTGAACAATTAGCATACAGTTAGGGATTAAATTGTTTTAATAAAGTAGCAGTAATAGATTTTCTTTCTTTTTTTTTTTTTTTTAGAGAGAGATCCGAAGTGATTTTACCTTTATTTCCTTCACTTTAAGCCAACCATTAAATTTCACAGTGATTTCTGGGGTAGGGCAGAAGGGAGGCATCGTTCAGCATGATGGAGGCCATGGCTCAGCCAGCCTCACTGGGGAAGCTGGGGGAGCACGGACTACCCTGCTGGCAAGGTAGGTGATGTTCCGAGAGTGGGAGAGCTGGTACGCAATGTCCTCAGCAGCTTCCAGCTTGCGCAGCTCTATCAGGCCACGGCCTGCTGTGGCCAGCGAGTTGGCGATCAGCTCAGCTGCCTTGGAGTCACCCTCAGCGGAGACGATGGCTGCCTTCTGCTGCTGCTCAACCTTTTCCACCACGAATCTGGCTTTCTCTGCTTCCTGCTGAGCCACCTGTTTGGCTTCAACTGCCTCTGTGAACTCCTTCCCGAAGGTCAGATGTGTCAGGGACACGTCATCCAGGATGAGCCCAAATGTTGCTGCTCGCTCTGTGAGGTCATCGCTCACCTGCCTGGAGACCAGCTCTCGCTAGGTAATCAACTCCCCAGCATCGAACCGTACCACCACCGGCTTGAGGATCTCTGTGGTGATAGACGGCAGCACCCGCTCATCATAGTCCTTGCCAATGCTGGTGTAGATACAAAGAAGCTGGCTGGACACTGGCCGGAAGAGGATGCGCAGTGTGATGTTGACGTTCTGCAAGTCTTTGCTACCGGTGATGACTGGTACATTCCGTGGTCGAGAACGGCAGTCAAAAATAATTGGTTTCTGTACCCAAGGGATGAGAAAGTGAGTCCCTTCCCTTACCACAATGTCCTGTACGCAACGGAATCTGTCAAAGATGACAGCTCTTGACCAGCATCCACATTATATATAAAGCAGAGTTCACCATGCTAATGCCAGGCAGAACTTTCCGATGGGACTCAAACACTGTGGCAGCCATGACTCCTTCTCACACCTGCTTTCACTCTGACCTCCACATGAATTCCCCAGCCGCACATACTGCCATAGATTTTCTCTAAGGTCCTTGCCCTCTTTAGCCCCAAGTAGTTGGCTAGGCTTATATTACACTGCATGATTTCCCTTCTTTTGAGCAGGACTTAAGTCCAATTAGACATCTGTTCGTTACAATCAAGATAAGAGTGCACTATTGTGATATATATATATATATATATATGATGTATATAAAATGATAATTTTGTTATACTTGAAATATCAAAATTTTTGTAGCCATTCTAAACTTGAATAAACAATTTTAATAGTTATTATATTTTCTCTGCATTAGAGAAGTAATTAGTAAGAGAAGATAGAAGAAAATTAGAAGAAAAAAATAAGCCAATAAGGGTTAATAAAATGGCTCAATGGATAAAGTGATTACAACCAAAACTGATGACTTGATATCAATCGCTCATACCCACATGATGAAAGGAGAGAACAAATTTCTATAACTTTGACCTCCACACATTTAGTATGACCCACTCAAGCACAAATACACAGTAAACAAATAAATGTAATAAAAATTAAAATATAAAAGTGGGAAAAAACCACAACTACTGCTAAACTACTGCTCCATAAGCAGTAACTTCTTTTAATTGAATGATGAATAAAATAAAATTATATTTTAGATGTGAGTATATAAACTCGAGTAACAAAGAAATCAGGAAAGTCAAAAGGGTACATAGGGGTAGAGAGCAGAAGGAGCTCTAAAGAGAGAAAGAACTGGAAACAGATGCTATGACAGTGGAAATCAGAAGGCACTTTAACTGGGGGTAGGGAAAGAATACAGAAGGAGGGGAAGAAGAATAAATGTGTTAAGACGATGTTATGTGGAATCACTGTATGTTCATCTAAAATTACATGTATGTATGCATGTGTGTGTGCTCATGCCTGTATGTGTACACACATACATAGTTTGAAGGATGTTCTGTCATTTAGAGTGATAATGCCTCTCCTAGGAGCCATAGATGACATAGCAAAGGTTCTAGTATCAAGTGTGAGAAACCTCTTTTGAGTTGTTGGTCAGGGGAGTTCAAAGGAGTCCTCAAACAATATAAGACACGGCATTTTCATTGCTAGCCTCGCAGAATTTGAAAGGAAGTTCTTATGGCTGAATACACCACATACT
This sequence comes from Montemys delectorum, assembly GCA_019843815.1. Classification (NCBI taxonomy): domain Eukaryota; kingdom Metazoa; phylum Chordata; class Mammalia; order Rodentia; family Muridae; genus Montemys; species Montemys delectorum. The sequence continues at coordinate 14,262 of JADRCD010203889.1, forward strand.
TCTAATACAGAACATAGGAAAATCAAGCCTCCTTCCTAAAGATTAACTCATAGTGTAGAAGGTGTTATGCAGCTGCCAAAGGTGAAAAGCCATCAACAGTTCTACACAACTGTAAAGCCTGTGACCTCCAACCACCAGCATGCAAATTATCCCCAAATATGTAATAATGATATTCATACCTTGGTGGTAGCCAACACCATTTAATTGGATTTAAGGACTAGTCAACAAGAGGGAAACTCCTCCTTATATTAAACCTAGATCAATACCCATGCTTAATGGGTTAGAAGATAACTTACTACTACTATTTCATTAAACAAATATTACTAGTGTCTTTGTAAATACCTTTTCTTATACACACTTATGAATATAGCTCTAAGCCTACATAAAAAAAAAAAAAAGCAGCAACAAAAAGCTTTTCATGCACCTGACAGAGACCATTACAGAAAACCACAACCAGTCAAAATTGAAAGAACAACTGATCATGGAACGCCCAACCCAAGTTGATTAATCTATAACACAAGCTCTACACTTAAGACTCAGGGATTATCACAGTAGAGGAGGCAGAAAGACTGTAAGAGGCACATAATCAAGATGATTGCTGTGAGACTGTGTCCTATATACATGAGAGGGACGCTATACCCATGAAATCTCAATAATAAAGACCTGAGCAACAACAACACGAGTTAACATGCCAGTGCACACATGGGAAATCTCACAGTGCCCCGCCTCTAGATGAAGAGCTATAGGTAACTAATGACTGCTAAGAGAAGGAAAATCAAACTTCCCCAGGGATGAAGTTTTCTAATGTCAATTGGCCATACCTAAAAGTATATACATATGAGAAATATTAAGTGGACTGAATATGTTGGAGTCTGTGTTTGTTTGTGTGTGTAATAATAAGAAAAGATTTCATAAATTTAAGATGGAGCCATGAGAACAGTGGAGAGAGAATGTAGAGTAAGGGTAATTCTAAACAATGTTTAAAAATAAAATAAAATTTTATTTAATGTCTTGAAATAAGTCATATTTATCTACGAGGCACTAAGTAAAGGATTAAGAACATTAATTCATGGAGTGTTGCCTTGGGTCAGTAGCCCTGAAATCTGCATGAATTTCCATATGGTAAGTGTCACTCAGCATATCATGTCTACCGTTTTCGAGAATTTCGAAAATCTAAAAACATGAAGTCAATTCTGACAACATTTTGTTCTCAAGTTCAGAAGAGGTGGGGAATGAGGAGAAATCAGAAACTGAACTGGTGGTGAGAACTTGTACTGATGAACTGGTGAGAGCCTCTACAGTCCACTACCACCTAGTACCAGAGTTCCCTCAATATGAGAATCCAAATACCCTGGCTGACCCATGAGTCCACTAGCGTGGAAAAGGTGGAGACCCGTAAGGTAGTGGGCACTCTGGCTCTAACACAAGGAAGCTTAACTTCTGGTAATATTTTCTACACGGGCTTTTCTGACAGGGGCCAGAGCTAACTGTGACATGGCTCAACCTGCTCGGGTTTCTCTCCAGTTCCAAATCAACACCATGTGTTCTCAGTGAGCTCTTTTCTTTCTTATCTCCTTGACATCAAGACTTCTCCTTTAATTTGCCTTGGATGACCTCCTGACACAGGCCACTGGTTTTGGCTGAGGAACAGAACAGAGCCCATTAGAAATGCTTATTTTTCCTGGCAGAGCAAAACCCATGATGCACTGCTTCATCTCAGAGAGCTAACTAATCTCAGCGCATATGCGGTAGGATTTACTTTGAAAAGACAAGTTAGTGAATGGAAGCTGTTCTTTCCCTTTGGGGAGCATATGGGAGTAATATTCCCATGTGTCAATTCTGTTAGCTTCTGTCTCACCCACACCACGACACCTGGCTGCCAGACACACAAGTTGGCTTGTCAGACCCAGTGGATTCACTGGCTGCATAGAGGGTCCTAGGACCCGGGTGTCCCATCGGTACAATGCTTACCAGAAAAAATACAGCGTTGTATTCTTTCTCGGGAACAATGAACATCCAGGGCAGTGGTCAGCCAGCCCGTGCCACTTTCCCTTAGTGTCTGGCACATACTGGTGATTCCTTCGTTAGAAAACCAAGCTCATTTGTATTTCTGGAGAATGAACCAGACATTCTCCGGTACTTCTATATATTTTTCTCAGAGTGAGCAGAGGCAGCCTTCATTGTTCCCTGGGCATGAATATATTCTTGTTGTTTTTGATAAGATTTGTTGCATGCCCTGGGAAAGATAGTTTATATGCTTGCATAATATCCTGGAGATGTTTTAAGGAGGCTCAGGTACTTCGGCTGTTTCCCAGGAATTGCACTTTGCTTTAAATTCAAGCCAGACTGAACGCAGCAACACATGTTTCTTTGATGAATTATTATTTATTTGAGCTGACAAAGCTGTGTGATTTTTCCATCAGTCATTAAATCTGCCCTCTCACAGTTGACAATAAATGTTGAATCCCGTCAGTAAAAAAACGATCTAAACATGGCTGTAACCTACTGTTTGCTATGTTTGGGGGAGGGGAATGGCAGATCCTCCCTTTCAAACAGGATCTAGCACTTCCCTGGGTTCCAGACTTGGAAATTCACCTTTCTGAAAATGTCCTCCTATGCTAAATACTCGCCAAGCACTTAATAATGTCGAATGGCTTTATCTCAACAGCTACTCAGGGTTCAAGCACACTAAAGGAAATTAAAGGAGATAAGAAAGTAGAAAATCTCTGCCAATGATGGAAACAAGATGTAGCAGATCACCTCCCAGTGAACTCGACTGCTGGGAGACCTGAGGGATGCTTAGGCAGCTATGTCAGATAATCACTTTTGAGATAGGAAAGTATTATTTTCTGATAAATTAAAAGTTCCAAGCCCATAGTTCTTCATCTTTATACTTCTGGGACTTGCCATATAATATTTTTAAATAAATACTTTTTCCTTAGGTGACATTTCAGGGCTAATGAAATATAAAGAAAATAAAATTATGCAAACGTCATCCTCAGAAGTGGGTAAATCTAGACCCAAGTTCTTTTACCTCAGGTATTTGGGGCCAGATGAGTCTTTTCTGTGTGAAACTGTCTTGCTCATTGCAGACATTGGCATTAGCTCTGACTCTTCCCAATAGATGCAGGGAGCACGTCCCCTCCATCCCCTATGACTAACAAAAATGTCTCCAGAAATTGGCAAATGTCCCCAGGAACAAACTAACTGTAGAACTCCCAATTTAGAGTAAGACTTCCAATCTGTAAGAAACACAAGAATAATCAGGTAGTAGGTGTTCAGAAGTAAACATTCCTTTACAAGCCAGCCTGAAATGAGAAAGAAATACCTCTAATTGACTGGGAGATGCTTTCAGAACAAGAGAACAAGACAGGGGCAGGCAATGGCTCTAGAGAGTAAGCCAATGCAGGGCTGCTTGTACCTCCAGCTGAGTACCTCAAGCTGAGTAGAGCTCTGTCTTTCTTCTTGGGATATTGTATTTAAGCACTCCTCAAAGTTACTCAACTGAAGGGCAAGAGAATCAAGACACTTTTCTGTGGCTTGTTCTCCAGGAGCTCTTAAGTCTCCCATCTGCATACTTTGCTCTGCCATAGGATATAGCAAGCATAGAAAATAAAGAATGCCTCAGGCAAATGCTTTCAAAGCTACAGTTACACCCGTACTACAGAGTTTGACAGCCTGGAAATGCAGGTCAGGGAACATTATAGGCACTGTCCTGACACATTCTGGGTGCACTTAACTGTCTGACCACTTCTTCCACTTTTACCCACCCTGTGTCTGTCTTACAAATTCTCCTTGGATGTGGTATCTTCCTAAGCATTTTCGTAGGAGCCAAAACAAACAAACAAACAAACAAACAAACAAACAGTTCTGCATAAATCAGATAGATAGGTAGATAGACAGATAGACAGACAGACAGATAGACAGACAGATAGATAAATAGCTAGATGACACATAAACAAATATATTATTAATTCATATTAATGACATAGACTGACAAAACAACTCAGGATAAAAGCATCCCAGAACTCACAAGGTAGACAGAACCCAGATTGTCCTTTTAAGTCCAGATATGCACTAGAGCAGGCATGGGTACTCACACAAATGCATGAATGTGCATAGGCACACATACACACTTGCACACACACACTAAATAAATAATCACATAAAATAGAACTTTGTGAGGTAGACTTAGAGACAGCAATTAGGGAGAAAGGTTTTGAAAGGCTTTTCAGTATGCCAGCGACTGAAGATTACTGCCATATTGCTCTCACATTAAAATTCCTACCATGCGGGTCACTACTATGCTTTTCCTCATTCAGAAACAGCATTTCCTGTTAGAGATGATTTTTGCTTAAACTAACAAACAAATACATTGAGCTCCCTTTGTTCTCGCTGCAGCCAATCTTATGAACTTGATCGTGTAATCACATTGAAAAATGTTCTAGTTGATAAAAAAAAAAAGTGTGGGGAGAGCTTTACTCTGTAGAGCCTCAACTACTTGGCCTCTGGACTTTGTGCTTGTCTACACAGCCCTTCCTTCTGAGAATGCATTTTTTCTTTATCCCATCTTTCATTCCTCTCTTCAAACATCACAGTCTTCCAAGGCTCTGTTCCTATTGTATTTCCTGAAGGCTCTCCCTTGCCTTTACTCTAAGAAATCACTACACCAAACTTTGACAGTGAATTTCTCACCAAGCACTCCTACTTTGTCCTTCCTGGGATTAAAGTCATTTGCATTCACCAAATGAGTGTTAAGATAAAAAAAAAATACAGAGATTTGTCTACTACCAGGCCTTGCAAATGTCTCAGATACAGCACTAGGCATAGTTATTACTGTAATAAGTATCAATTTACTAACTGATGGGATTAAATTATTTATGTCCTAAAACTCTCTCTGGATTTTTGTGAGCTTATTTTTAGAATAAAATGTTGTGTCTTGTCACAACAAGATCCTTGAATAGCTGTGGGAGTTTATCTGGATGCTTCCTTGAACTTCCGTTTCTTCAAAAGTAGCAACAGCCACTATCAACTTAAGCATACTTCTGAGTTTCCTCCAACCCCAGAAAGATCTAACTTACCTTTTAAGTTAGAATTACTCAATCATGAACTGGGATGGGTGCATAAAGTAAGAGCCAGATAGCTGTGTCTCCTAAGAGTTATAAAGGTTTGTCCCTAGCTCTCAGTTATTTAGGTGTTTCCTATCTTGTCTAGTGTCAAGAAATGCTTTGTTTCAGATCTGGGATTCTAGATGCCTTAGCAAATGTAAACTGCCTTTCCAATTCATTGATGATCATAGTCTGGTGATGTTCTCTGGAATTCTTTACTGTGTAGTTCCAGGCTGGCATATCAAAAACCTTTCCAGCAGTGGATAAAGGGTAGCTGTATCTGCAATGAGAATTCATGCTGACATAGATGGTCAATAATTCAAGAGAAAAAAAATCATTATTTTTGCTAAGTAAAGAGTGCACAGTTCCTGCAGTGTGGGACATTTGAAAAAATACTCTATCAAAATCATATAACAAATGAGAATTCTGTAGTATAAATGTACATGTTATCTAACTGAGAAAGGAACTTTGGACATGCTGTCTTATTCTATCAACACCTTCACCATTTTTTCATGCTTCTCCCTCAGGCATTCCTGTGGGTCAAATGGAAAACTATACACTTTGATGAGTGAGAAAACAGTAGGCTTGTAGATGGACTTCACTATTCAAAGGGGAATAAATCATTAGCACACACACACACACATACACACACACACAGACACACAGAGAGAGAGAGACACACACACACACACATACACACACACACACATACACACACACACACATACACACACACACAGACACACACACACAGACACACAGACACACAGACACACACACGCACACACACACAGACACACACACACACACAGACACACACACACAGAGACACACACACACA
>JADRCD010203890.1:3561-26272 GCA_019843815.1 Montemys delectorum
AGGAGGAGGAGGAGGAGGAGGAGGAGGAGGAGGAGGAGGAGGAGGAAGACTGCTGCCCAAACACAGCTAGATCCACAGAGATAGCCGAGTGAGTCGTTTTTCCAGGTGTCAGAGTGGCTGACAGTATGGCTGACTCACTCGGAACACACAGAAACACTCCACAACTGGTTAGAAAATCCCCCTTTTCACCCCCTCCATTGTCGTTTCTCATCACCAGATGCCAGGGGCCCTACTGCTGTCTCTCAGAACTCTGAAAACTACAGATTCTTGTCTGTTCTTCTGGAGATGCCCAGAGCCAGCTGACCCAGCAGCCCCTGAAACATCTGTTGATTCTGTGAGCAAGAATGGAAGCCGTTGGTTTCCTCTCACCTGCATTTCCCCACCAAGCCTGTTTGCTGCCTGGAGACTTAGACAAAACTCATCTCTCAAAGCCCAGAGAAGCTCCGGGTTCCTCCATTTTTTTTTAGACGTAGAACCCTCACCAATGCCTCCAGGATTGCCATCGCCTGTTACCATTGTTTTGGTAAATTTTTCTAAAATCGCACCATCTAATGACGTATTTTTATGTCATCGAAACTGATTCGAAAGTTCAGACTCCGTAGAGCACGCAGGAAAAACCTGCGCTTGAACTAGCCCCAACCTTCTCTTATCGTCCAAAGAAAGAGCGCACTAGCCCTCTCCTCAGATGAGCATTTTGTGAAGGCCACACTTTAAAGGCGCTTACGCTTTGTCTCTGAGTAAACCAGAAATCCTCCTCGTACCACCCCTAAGCGCGTGTCTCTCGGTCGTCAGTCACTGAACCCTAAGTCCCACAGTCAAACCTTTGCTTTTCCATAAGTCGGAGATCTCTTCTTAGCCCAGGTTGCCTCTACTGAAAACCATGGGCTCGGGGATCACGAGGTCAGCTCAGTACTCGCGCATGGCAAGAAGAAACTCCGTCTGCCATCTGTTCTCTGTCTAAAGGCCTGGAGTAGCATTAGCAGAAGCAAGCCCGAGACCCCAGCTCTGCAAAACTCACACTGGTCTGGGCTCCTCCACGAAGGTGGCTGGGCTTGCCTGATGGAAACCTCACCCGTCACTCAAGGAGCTACGAGGAATCACGCCTTCGTGGGTGCTGTTCCCATTTCCCGTCACGAGTTCCGCCCTGCTTGCTGGATGGCGCTCCAGAAAGTACACTCTGAATGGAAGGAGGGTGGAGGGTATGGGGAGAGGCTTATGTGTGATTAGATGGTAAAGTAGTAAATGTAATTTTAAATGCTCTCCCGGGACCTGCTGAAACCTAAGGAAGAGAAAAGGCTGCAATTAGATAATGATTCCTCTGGCAGCCATGACAGACTCCCAAGCCTGGGCCGGGCTGCGTCCTCAACAGGATGGACTGAGCCCCACCGCTGCCCCTGCAGGGTAGAGTGGTACCCACTGAATGCCCCCTTCCAGACTCTGGGTTTGTGTCCCAGAATAAACACTTGCACTCACCAAAGCGTATTCTGTCCCCCTTTGCCAAAAAGAAACAAATTAAAAACAATCTACTTCCCCCCCCCCCCCCCCCCCCGCTTTGGCCGTAGGAGTCCTTTACTGATAAAGTTTTGGTGCCATTTGAGAACTGGTTTTGCAGACTTGGTGATGTAAAACCGTGGCTTCAGATGAAATGCTGAAACAAAAAACGTTCCCATACCCCGGTGAGAGCTGAAAAGGGAGCAGGAAAGCGCCCTGTCTGCAGGGCCATGGGACCATAAGAGGGGAGGTCGCTCAGGGAGCCCCCTGTCAGCGCAGCAGTAGGAAGCCACCCTATACCGCAGGAAACTGGCGAGGGGCCTTGCTTGCCCATGGCAGCTTCATTTACTCAAACGTCCCAAACCACCTCAAAAGCGGCTTCTTTGGGTCAATAATCCCCTCTATTTTGCAGGGAGGGGTTTGTTTGGTTTTTTATTTGTTTGATTTTCCAGCCAGGGTCTTACTACAGAGATTTGGTTGACCCAGAAGTCACAGAAATCTACCTGCCTCTGCCTCCCAAGAACTGGAATTAAAGGCCTGCACCACCACACCCTTCGAGGCTCCACTCTTTTAGCAGAGTCTGAATCATAAAGGGGAAGGGAAGGAAAGCTAAGCTTCTTGCTCCCAAAATTTGAGTGTTTGTATGTATACGGTAGAACGATACACAGTCCTGGTTGCTCCACTAAGTTAAATGCCTTTGATGGTTTCGTACAGACATTCTATGCTTCCTGCCTTCTCTCAAGTCCCTCCCTCCCCGTCCTCCCTCCACTGTCTTCCCTCATCCTCCCTCTCCGACCTCCTTCCCCTGTCCTCACCTTCTCACTTCTCTGCTCCCCACACAGTCTTATGCTAACTTTATGTCCCTCTGAGTTTGGCCAGTGTCCTTTTGTATTAAACATTATAGAATTTGATGGCTGTGGTAGCTTGCTCCTGTAACCCCAGGACTGGAGTTGGGGTGGAGGTGGGGGCCAGAGCCGAGGCAGAAGAATTGCCCTAAGTTCAAGTCACCCTGGGATAAATAATGACAAATAAATAGTTCCAGGCTAGCCTGGGCCATAGTGTAAAAAGAAATTATGTATATGTGTATGCTTATGTGTATGTGTATGTATATGTATATATTTGTCATGTCAAAGGTAGTGAACTCCAAATAGGGTTTTCACCAAAATTAGTCGTAGTGTATGAATGTTGGCTTCCTCATTTGACAACGTAACCGTGGTTAAAGAAGACATTGTAACTGGGTAAATGGGGTTGGGAGTGTATGGGAGCTGTTATGTTTTTGTAACCTTTTATGAATTTTAAATTATGTCAGAGTAAAGAGTCAAACTTATTTTATTTTAATTTTTTAATATCAGGGTTGGAGAGATGGCTCAGTGGTTAAGAGCATCCGCTGCTCTTGCAGAGGTCCTGTGCTCTGTTCTCAGCACCCACCCATTTCCATGATGTAGGAAATCATCAAAGGCATTTAACTTAGTAGAGCAATCAGGACTGTATATAATTCTACCGTATACATACAAACACTCAAATTTTGGGAGCAAGAAGCTTAACTGCCCACAGCTCCAGCTTTGCAGCATTCAACAACATCTTTTGGCCTCCACGTGGTGTGTAACAGACACACATACAGGTAAGACACTCATACACACAAAATAAAAAACACCTGGGAAAGAGTCAAACTGGGTGTGGCGGCTCATAGCCTAGTGTGGGGGAGGGGAGGGGGGAAGGATTGCTGCAAATTCAAGATCAGCTCTGGCTGCAGTCTAAGACCCTGTCTCAAAAGACAAAAACACTCAAGGAATTTACTAAAACTGCCATGTTTTTAAAATGTCAGGGCTACGTGGAAGCAGATGGCAAGGTCAACGTGTGCTGCATCGAAAAAGGCGAGGCTTGTGAGTGACTGTCACCTCAGTACCTTAATCACTCCTGGTACTGTTGTTATTTTTAGTGTATGTTCAAGTGTACATGTGTATATGCATATTCAGGTGTGTAAGGGTGCATGTACATGTGTGTGTCATGTTGATATCTCGAGTTCTGCCCTAGGTTCCAAGGTTCTGTTGCTTAGGAAATGCTGTGTGTCATGCTAACAGACCCTCTCCCCAGAGAAGATTGAGGTCAGATCTTGAGCAGGACACCTTGTCATACCAGGGGAGAAGGGAGCAAAGGGAGCAAAGGAGGATCTCTTCAGTGCTCTGATGATGTCGGGTCTTGGGGCGGGACACCTGTGGGTGCTGGTGAGCCTGTGAGAAACGGGAAGGAAGGAGGCCATTTCTGGAGAGTTCAGACTCATGCGGTTGGAATAGTATGCCAGCCACTAACTGATGGCATCGGCTGTGTGTGATGGCGATTCTTCTAAAGTGTCTCCAGCATGTCATTAGCTGTCATCCCTCTCACCACCCTTCCAGAAGAACAAACTGGATGAGACAGGAGAATGGCTGTACCCAAGTGTAGTGATCTGAAGGAGATGTCACCCATAGTCTCAGGCATCTGAGTGCTTGATTCCTAGTTGGTGATGCCGTTTGGGGAGCTTGAGGAGGCATTGCCTTGCCAGAGGGAGCATATCATTGAAGACAGGCTTCAGGTTCCAAAAGCCATGTGCTATTCCCAGTTGGCTCTCTCTGCTGTCTGCATACAGATGAAGATGTAAGCTCCCAGCTTCCGCCCCAGACGCCATGCTTGCCCGCTACACTGATTCCCCACCACAAGCTCCATGTATTCCTCTACCTCCGGACCCATGAGCCCGGGTAAACCCTTTCTTCTTTGAGTTCCCTTAGCTAAGGTGTTTCATCACAGCGACAGAAAAGTAACTTCCCAAGTAAGGAAGAAGTGTGCATCCAGAGGCAGTCCTGAGACACCAGAATCTTAACAGGTTTCTACTGTTCTCCCCGTGGTCATATGACCCTTCTCCGGCGCTCTCATCCTAGGGGCTCAGCAAGATTGGCTGCGTGGTCCTTGCACCACACTCCACCCTCTTGTCTTCTGTTTTCAGAGGAGCTTCTCTGGCCCGGGCTCCCCGTCCACCTGGCAGTAGTAGTTGGAGAATTGTTTGAAGATTTTATCCTAAGCCTCTTATTCCCCAGGGCTTCAGTCATCTACCTATCATGGCACCTGAGTCTGTCAGCGCCATCATAATTCTCCCCCCTGAATGCCAGATTCAAACATGTACGAATGTCGAGGAACCCTGAGTTTCCCTTCATGGACACCCCACCAACATCTCAGTTGTGTTTACAGGCAGACTAATGATTTCTGTCCCTCTGCCCCATTCAGAGCAATCCTCACCCAGAGAAGCACTCTGCTCCAAGAGCTTACCTGGACTCTCAAATCCGGAGTCTAGAGATTATCCAAGAGCGCCGCCTGTCCCTCCCCCACAGCCCTCTCTCTGGGGCCTCTAACTTGATCTCCTAGAGTCCTCCTGATTACATCATCTCTCCATCTCTGAGGCTACCATCATGGTGAGATCACTATATAACTTCAAGGACCTGCTAACAGGCCTCCCCACTGCCCCTCCATGACCCCACAGTGCTCTCTCCACTCGACAACTGGAATATTCTCTACGAAAACATATGTCTGATCATGGCGTGCCTCTCCAAGCACCCTTGTACGCCCGTCGCTGCCCCGCTGCTGCAGTGACATTCCCAAGGCCCCAGGTGACTTAGAACTTCAAATCCTTGGTTCTTCCACAGAGCTCTCACTTCCACGTCCCAAAGGCTGCAGAGCTTCCAGGTACTCAGGTACCCCACACTTGGAACTAGAAGCCTTCTCAGACATTGTTCTTCCTTCTCTCCCCTCTCATCTGTCTCCTTCCCCCTCACCTGTTCATTTTGACCCATCCTTCCGCAGACTAGACATTGCTCCCCAGACTAGACATCGCTCCCTTGAGAATACCTTCCCTGTGTCTCCGCCTCGATGCATGTTGGACCCGTTTGCTTCCTTTGCTGTGATAAACACGGTGGCCAAAGCAGCTTGGAGAGGAAAGGGTTTACTTCGCGTACAGGTTATAATCCATCATGGAGGAAAGTCAGGGCTGGAACTCACCCAGAGGCAGGAACTGAAGCAGAGTCCATGAAGAGACACAACTTACTGGCTCGCTCCCCCAGAGTTGCTTGGCCTGCTCTCTTATAAGATGTACTACACCTGCCTAGGGGTACACCATCCCAAGTGGGCTAAGCTCTCCTACATCAACCATTAATCAAAAAAAAAAAAAAATGTGCATGACCTTGACCACAGGTCAAATGGAGGCATTTTCTCAATTGTTTTGCCCTCTTCTCAGATGACTCTAGCTTATGTCAAGTTAACCAAAAACAAACAAACAAACAAAGAAAAAACCCTATCCTGGATAGATTCTATACCCTTGTGCAATTTCAGGTATCCACTTGTTCCATATGGGTACAAGGAGCTCATAATAGGGAGCTGCCTGGAGTCTCATTGCAAACCACATCCTCCATGACTGAACTTCTGCGGCTGTTCTCGGGCTTCTGGGCAGGATTTTATTGTTTTACCAAATAAAAGGGGAATTTTGAAAAGAAGACACAAAAATGGGTGCTTAACTCCCGCTGGATAGAGAGTAACTCTTCAGGCCAAGTCCTCTTCCCTAGGTTCCCTGACTCGGTAACTGTCAGTGAGAGGTTACTGTTTCTGTCTTGTTTAATGTTGTCAACTTGATGGGATTTGGAGTCAGGGAAAAGACAAGCTTCTGGGCATGTCTGGGAGGGAGTTTCTAGATGGTGTGAATTGAGATGGGAAGACACACCCTGAATCCCAGCGTCCCACGTCCTGGGAGCCTGGATTGAATAAAAAGGGAGACTTCTTGGTGTCCGAGATGAGGACTTGCTAAGGCAGGCCAGACTGGCTTTGAATTCAGAGTTGTCTTGTCCTAACCTCCATAGTGCTGGGATTAAAGGGATGTGCTACTGCACACAGATTATCTAATTCTTGTGTGTGCATATATGTATATAAGTATGTTCATGCAGATGTACATGTAGATGAGTGTGCATTCACATATGTGTTCACGCATAGAAGCCAAAGATAGTCTCAGCTGTCATCCCTCAGGAGCCATACACCGCTCTTCTTCTCTTTCCTCCTCCTCCTCCTCCTCCTCCTCCTCCTCCTCCTCCTCCTCCTCCTCCTTTTCCTCCTCCTCTTCCTCTTCCTCTTCCTCTTCCTCCTCCTCTTCCTCCTCCTCCTCTTCCTCTTCCTCTTCCTCTTCCTCTTCCTCCTCTTCTTCCTCTTCCTCCTCCTCCTCCTCCTCTTCTCCTTCTTTTTCTCCTCCTCCTCCTTCTACCACATTTTTTTTTTTGAGACAAGGTCTCTCTATGTAGTCCTGGCTCGTCTGGAACTCTCTGTTTAGGTCAGACTGGTTTGAAACTTTCTCTATAGACCAGTCTAGCCTCAAATTCAGAGATCTGCCTGCTTCTGCCTCTCAAGAGCTGGAGTTAAATGCATGCCTCCTCACAGCCAATTCACTTTCTTTTTGAGGTATTCCCATGTCCTGGAATTCAGCAAATACATACGCCCCAAGGAACAGCCATCTCTACTGCCCTAGCACTGGGCTTAGGTGTGTGCCATCATGCCCAAACTTTTAGGTGAGTTTGAAGGGTCACATGCAGGTCCTCGTGCTTACAGATACAAGCACTTTACCAATTGAGCTGCCTCAGTCAGCTTATCTAATTATTTTGAGTACAGATTATATCCCTACTGCTATAGTGACCCGTGAGGGCTCAAGCCTTGCCCATGAGTAGGGTATTTGATGAGGATCTGGCAGATTGAATGGCCTTCATCTCCCATGTGGGCAAAGTGGGCACAGGGAGGTTGAGCAGCTTCACTGGTGATGACACCTGTGAAGTACTAGCAGGGACAGGAACGCAAAAGCTCCAGACACCAAGCATTTCCTGCTTGCGACACTTGCCTCCTTCTGGGCAGTACTTGGTCTAAGAAATTGTGGCGCTAGTCAGAGTCAGAAAGAGAGACTCATGGCCAACTTCTCTGTCTCTCTGCATGTCCTACTCCTTGGAGTCTCTGACCCATCTCTGTGCCTGCTGTGTACTCTGGACACAGACTGAGAAGCTGGGGAGGAGTCCGGGGGGACTGTGTGCTGATAAAGCCTGGCCTCTGTCAGAGCTCTAAACACCAGAGAAAGGCCAGCAGTTTGGTTTCCATGACAACCTGCCCACCCGTCCCTGCAGCTGCAGCCCCTCACTGGCCTTGTGGTGGGGGCTGTGGGTGCCCTGAGCTGGCCCTGTGCCCACATCAGCCCCCACTGGGTTCTACGGCCATGGCAGGAGGGAGGGAGTTTGGACGAAGAGCATGCTGCTCACTCAGAGTTGGAGGTTTGAGGGATATGGTTCCCATGGGGACAGCTGTAGGCGCATGCTACCTGTGATCTGATGCCTGAATCCAAACTGCCCGGCAATTCCACCAGCTCAGGAAAGAAAGTCAGAGTCTAGAGTGCTTCCTAGCACACCCCAGTCCAAGGAGGGTCTCAGCACTTGAAGCTATCTGGCTCTCTGACATCATCGCCCCCTCTGTGCTCGGCCTCATGACAGCAGGGTGACTAACGTGCTATCTCCATCTTTATCACAGGTCACATCCCAGTCAAGAGCAACCTAAGGTGTGAGGAAGTATGAGGACATAGCCCATCATGGTGGGGGTGCCGTGACGAGAGAAGTGTGTGGGGGTCACACCGTACTCCAGTCAGGAAGCTGAGAGAGATGAGTGCTGGTGCTCAGCTCGCTTGCTTGTTCTTATTCTTTCTGGACCCCAACCCATGAAATGGCACCGTACACATTTAGAGTGGGGTTCCCTGCCTCAATCAACTCAATCTAGAAACTCCTTCAGTCACAGGCCTGGAGGTTTTCCTCCTGGATAATTTCAGATCCTGTCAAGTTGACCATCCTCTTAGCTGTCACACTGCCCTAGGAACCGCCCAGCAAGAGCTGTGCTATTATTATAATTACAGTGCAGTGTGGCCCAGCAACAGAGCGGCTCGGGGATGGAGACGTGAGGACTCTCTCACTCTGGGAACATTTCAGAAATGAAGGGGACACTGCAGATGAGAGAGATCCCTGTCTGAGAACTCTGAAGAGGTGGAGCTCGATCTCACAAGACAAGAGAGTGGAGTGGAGTAGAGTGGCCCAAACAGAATCTCAGCTCTCGGGAAGCTGAGGCAGGAGGATGGTGAGTGTGAGACTCACTCTCAAAACAACAGCATGGCGAGCAACAGTGTGGAAGGACGTTCCCGTGCTCTGAGGATGCCACGTTACCAGAAGCACCGTAACACAGCTGCAGACATCCAGACAAGGATGCAGAGGAGAAGGATCAACCACAGAGTCAGAGAGCTCTGTCACTCTAAGTTGTGGCCAAGCCACTGATTCTGTGCTTATTGGAAATGACACCAGTGGAAGCCAGTGGAATACTGACTGACACAGGCTCCCTGCTATAGGAGATTGGTTCTTGAGAAATGCTCAGAGATGAAGGGGAGGCTGGGGGAGTTAAGTAGGGAGTGTCTTTGGTTCAAATCCTGGTGACAGGATTGAGGGAGGCAGGTCTCAAGGAGTCTGGATACACCCACAAATAGCTCTAGAGCTGAGAGTTCTGCCGGCAGCATTGGCCTTTTTGGGGTGCAATGCCCAAGCTGAGTTACCAGGTACAGAGCAATGCTGGACAGGCATGATCTTGGTCTAACAGGATGACCTAGACAGCTTTCTATCCCAGAGGGTCCCTGGAAAAGTGATGGCCCCTGTGTGCCTTCAGGACTCCCAGGGCTGATCTGTGGGTCTTTTACTGGGTCATATCCACTCATGGTTTGGACCATGAACTCTGAAACTACCTGTATTGCCTGTTTGCTGTGGGACTCTCGGCAGCTCTCACGAATGGGACATGAGTGGGTTTGGATGAAGTAGCCTAGACGCCAGCTCCTAAACTGTAGGCTGTCACCTCTTATGGGGTCACAGACTTGAATCTGGGGAGGGTCACCAAAAGATTGGCAACAGTGAAGGGTTTTTAAGTGCTCAGCCCCGTAAAATTAATTCAAAATCAAAGGCCACGCCTCCAAGGCTCTCCTGACATCATTCAGCCATATCATGTCATGTGACTTCACAGTGGGCTCGCTTCTGATTGCATACGTGTGCACCTTGCTCTTTGTGCTCACACTGTAAGTCATGAATGCTGCCCCAAACCTCAACTGAGGTTCAAAACTCCTCTCTCTTATGGATGGCAATGTTTTTCCTGTACATATGAGATCTTCTTCTCTTACAGAAACATAATGGTTTAATTACAGAAAACAGAAACTTTTCACATTCCCCTATCATTGTTCCCCAGTGTGTAAGCATCAAATGTGTACAACTTTACATGGTCCTGTGCTAGATTCTTTTAAAAACTACTGTTTGATGGCTGACTTGAGTTTCATTAAAAAAAAGTATTCAGTGAACTTGGGCTGGCCCTAAACATATGTCTTCCATTTTATACTATGAATTTATGCAAAAACTGTAGTCTCAGAATTGGTGATTATACCTAGAAAATATTGATCAATTCTGAAAAGCGTTGTAGAGGCTCTGTGTCCTCAGTATGGAGCTTCAGCCAAGATTTAATTCTCACGTAAAAAATAAACAAGCTCATCTGCCTCATCAGCGTGCATTTTTCTTTTGTCTTTAATAAATGGTAAATTATATGTATACCAAGGAATTGTTTAAAATAAATGTATGATTTGATATCAGCAAACCTTTGATTTGTAAATCTATCTTAGACATCTCTGTATCCAGGACTGTATCAAAATGAATCAATTATAAAGAGATTGTGAATGGGGAAGACTTAAGAAGCCCTACTCCAGAAAGCTCTCTCAAGCTTGGGTCTCAGCTTGTATACTCTAAAGTCAAGAGGCTGTAATAAAGGCAAACAGGTTACAAGGTTGAGAGCACCCATGGCAAGGGCATAGATTCCAGCTTTTTGAAGCATCTCATGGAACAGTCAGCTTGTTCTACAGGAGAGAAAGCCAGGCTCAGAGACATGGTGTGCCCTGTTGGAGTCCATGATGCCTGGTGACAGAAGAAGGTCTGACTTCCATGTCGAGCCCCTGCGTGTTTATCTTCACTGAGCGCTATTGATTGGCTCCTGACTGGGGCCCAGCCTTGTAGGAAGACAGGGAGGATGAGTGGAGCTATTGAGGTAGCCTGGCTGTTACACTGCTTGCCTTGTAAGTGTGAACACTCAAGTACTCAGGGGGAAAGTAAGGCATGGTGGCACGTGCTTATTATAATCCCAGCATTGGGGAGATAAAGGCGGACCAGTCTCTGGGCCTTGCTGGCCAGGCAGTCCAGCCAAATCAGAGACCTCCAGGCCAATCAGAGAGCCTGTCTCAAAAAGACAAGAGGGAGAGTAACTGAGGCCGGACACCCTAAGTTAATCTCTGGTTTCCACATGCACACACACACACAGACACACACACACACACACACACACACACACACACACACGTGTATATATGCTTATACAAAGTGAGCACAGGTCATTCAAAAAGTCTTCTAGGGATGAAGTACCCTTCCCCAGTGCCCAGGGAGTGTGTCTAGGGTGGAGGACATCTAGGCTCCTGTCCAGGAGCCTTGAGAACAATGCATGTTGGAAAAGATGGTCCTTAAGTGGCTGAGGATGTAGCTTGAGTAGCAGAGTACTTGTTTAGCATGCACCGAGCCCTGCAATGGATCTACGGTACTGTGTAAAGGACATCTGGTGCCATGTCCCTGTTACCTGGGCACCCTGGAGGTAGAGACAAGTGGATAGATGCTAGCATCCTTGACTCCATAGGGTTTAAAGCCAGCCTGGGCTTCATGACTTTGTCTCAAGAACAAAACCAAAGGCAAGCTTGAGTCTTGGCCACTGCACCTATCTGGGTTCACAGCAGATTCGACTCAGGGAATGGGACAGGTTGGGGAACTACATCCTGAGAACCGTGCAATTTACTTGGGATGATCTCCCTCTAGAATCTACATCTCCTTCCCTTGTAAATACCACTGTGAGGTAAAGTCTCTCCTTCCGTCTCCTGGGAGTCACTTCTCGGCACTGAGGATTTCTTCTTGCTTCACAGTAAAAGCAGGTGCCACCTTCCCAATTCTACAGAAGAGAAAGCTGTCTAAATCACACAGCTGTCACAAAGCAAATCTGTGTGCAGAGCAGTCCATCTACACAGCCCTGGTGTAGACAGATGGACAGGGGCATCTGGATAGTGGTGGCGGGACCACAGGGGACACAACTTTGCAGGTTCCAGCCAGAAGGAGGGAGAAGCTGCCCAGAACCAGAGGGCTACTCAGGTTGCCCTCTAGAAGCTGGGCAAGGGTTCTTCCCTTCCCACAGGGCATTTGAAGTCAGGAGAAAGAATACTGGAAGTGGCTGCCTTGGAGGGATGTCACAGGAGTCTTAGAGTGTAAAGTCTGAATGACAGTGAGCTATGACTCAGGAAACCTGCCCTCTCCTGTCTGGGTCTCAGGCAGCAGGGTGTCCTCTAAGGACCCCATGGTGCTTGGAGCTGAAACAGTGGTAGAGAGTTATTAGAACAACTGAGGCACTTGCTAAAGTAGATTAACCCTGGGCCCCACTCTAAGGACCTGACTTAAGAAGCCAGATTTGGGAGGGGACTTCCCCTTTCCTGGGAAGCCTACAGCCACACTGGGCCCCTAACCTTCTCCCTGTGGGCTTCACTGGCTGTCTCTCCAGCCCTGGTCACCCAGCTTCCCAGCCTATGATGTCTAAGACTCTCCACTCACCCAGGAAGAGCCAAGATGACCTCTACACTCTGAGAACTGATAGAGAGCGTCACTGCTGAGCACATGGTGAGTGTGTATGTGGATTAGGCCAGGCTGGCTGGTCAGCAAACCCTAGGTGTCAACATGTCTCACTTTCCCAGCCCTGGAATCACAAACACACACACCAGGTCCAGCTTTTTCTAACACAGGTCTGCATGTTTATCAGACAAGCAGCGGGGGTTGTCTCCCCAACCCTGGGTTTTGTTTGTTGGTTTGTTTTTGGTCCACGTTTACAGATACAAACCCAGAGCTCAGAAAGGCTTTCAGCCTCGAGGCTACAAAACTCACAAATGCTAGCTGAGTCAGCACCACCCTGGAGTTTAGGTGAGACCCTTGGAGCGTCGGACACAGAAGTGCTGAAGGACTCACGTTAGACCTCCAGGACCTCGGATGGTCGTGCTTCTGTGGGAAGCCTGTGGCTCTGTAGAGAGCAGATTCATTGATTCAGCCCCCAATCCAAGCTCCTGGGACAAGAAAGGGATTAAAAAGCTGTAGTCTGCTGAGGGGCCATTGGGACAGAATGGATCGACTTCCCCTGCTGGGGCTCGGAAGAGACCGATCAAGTTCACAGAGGTACGAGCTGGCAGAACTCAGAAAGAAAGCTCCTTTGCAAGGAACAGCTGGGAACCCGGTATTATGCTCATCAGAATACTAAAAGAGATATGTTTTGTTTTGTTGCCCAGGCTTCCCCATACAATAGCCTGGGAAGTGGGTGGTGTGGGGAGGAAAGCTACACACATTATGATTGTTTAAAATAGATTCGTATTCTTTTAAATGACAATTGTTTCAGAGTCATAATTGATCCCCGTTTTTATCATTTCAAACTACGAGGGAGGAAATAGTAAAAGAAACAACACCTAACCCGGAGCCACTGTGGAATCTGAAACTGCTGCCTTCCAGACAATAGCACGTTTTGAACAGAGTCTGGTTCAAAGGAAGCTGCCCCTCCTGGTGTGGACGCTGTGCAAGTGGGGAAGCCGCTTTCACAAAAGAAGACATTTAGGATATCCACCCTCTCCGTTCTGAGCAGGAAGAAAGCTTGGAGTGGGTTGAAGTAAGCAAGCAAGGGCGTGCCCTAAGAGCTGCAGCATGCCCAGGAGAACTGGGGATGGGAACGCAGCTGAATCTAAATGGACAAAGGAAATACACAGTGGATGTTAATGGAGATTTCAATCTAAGATGAAATTTGAGTACAAGGAACATTTCAATATGATATATATTTAATTGAAATGAACCGCACACATCTTAAACCAGAAATGATGTAGCAGGTCCACGCAGGATGAGAGCTATTCGACAATCTTTCTTGCTCTGCCTCCTTGATGTTCATTTCAGAGGAGATTCTTAACTCAAATATTTGTTGAATTAATGATTTGATTAAGTGTATGAACGAAACTGAAATCAGTAGAGAAAGGTTTAACATATATACTTTGAGGGGACGGAGGAAGTGGCCTGGCGGGTAAGAAGTTCGCCTGGGCAATCATGAGGGTCTGAGTTAGATCTTCTATTTCAAGCCAAGCATGGCTAGATGAGCCTGTGGCTCCAGCATTGGGGAGGGTGACGGCCAGCAGAGTGGAAAAACAGTGAGCTCTGGGTTCAGTGAGAGACCCTGCCTCAGGGAATATGGTGGAAAGGGATAGAGGGGAATACCAACATCCCCCCCACTGCCACACACACACACACACACATGCACACGTGCACACACACACAGAGACACACGCGCGCACACACACACACACGTACATACACACATGCACACACACAGAGACACACACACAGAGACACGCATGCACACACATACATGCACACACACGCACACATGCACACACACAGAGACACACACACACACGCGCATGCACACATACACACGCACACAGAGAGAGACACACACACGCACACACACACAGAGACACACACACATGCACACGCACACGCGCGCACACGCACACGCACACACATGAACATACGCGTACATACACACACACAGAGACACACACACGTGCACACACATACACACACGCACACACACACAGAGACACGCATGCACACACACACATACACACATACACATACACACACACATGCACACACACACACACAGAATGTACCTTGAATTTTGCAATGAACGCCTGTGCTTCCTAGGTTTCCACACAATGGAGACATGACTTTGATGGCTGGAATAGATTGAAAGCTGGGTGTGGAGGAAGAGTTCTAGAAAAAAGTTCCCTGAAGGGAATTGGTGACGCACCCGCTCTCCTGGGTCAGAGATATTTCCCCAGAGCCAAGAATAAACCATGAAGGGCCAGTTGAAGGAGGGTGCCAGTTACAAGACTGCTGCCACCAGCTGGAACTGGGCTCCTTCTGAATAAGAAACTGTGGCAGACAAGGGAGCAATATTAATATTTATTGCACATAACTCTCTCTCTCTCAGACTGTGCTACGCCCAGCAAATGCAGCATTTACTTGAGGCAAGGTCTGACCCCAGGCAGTTTGGGGCTGGGATTTGACCCCTCCTACCACATTAGCTGCCTGACTTCAGCCACACCTTGACCAGGAAACAGCAGTTCTCTCCTCTCCAGCCTTAGCTCTAGCAACCATCCCCAATCCACAGTGTATTGATTAACTATGCTTCATAGTTGTATGAGGTTATCGTGCATTGATTAACTATGTGTTTTATTGTATGGGATTCTATTTTTTAGTCCATATTTGGACCTCACCATTTTGTATGTTTCGCGTTTATATCTTTTCTTTTAGTAGATTATAAACTAAGGCACTAGTCTGGGCTGGGAGTGGTATCTCGGGTGTGATTGATCATCCGTTGCTAGCTATTGATTTGATGTTTGTGGGTGTAAAGGAAATAATTCACAACTAAGCTAATCTGAAGTAAGGATCACAGAATCATGTTAAGGTGTTTACAGTATATAGAGTTCATAGAACATTTTATTTTATTTTATTTTATTTTATTTTATTTTATTTTATTTTTTGGTTTTTCGAGACAGGGTTTTTCTGTATAGCCCTGGCTGTCCTGGAACTCACTCTGTAGACCAGGCTGGCCTCGAACTCAGAAATCCGCCTGCCTCTGCCTCTCAAGTGCTGGAATTAAAAGCGTGTGCCATCACTGCCCAGCTAACTTTTTACAATTTTACTACACTATTATGGTGTGTGTGCATGCATGTGTACGTGTGTGTGTGTGTGTGTGTGTGTGTGTGTGTGTGTGTGTGTGTTCCAGAGTACCCTGGTATACATGTCGGGGTCAGAGACAACTTACAGGAGTCAGCCCTCCCTTTCCACCACATGGGTATCTATCATAAATCAAACTCAGGTTACTAGGCCTGGTGACAAACACTTTTACTGGCTGGGCCACTTGCCAGTCCTCAGAGGACTTTTACATTAGAGAGTCAGAGAGATTGGTGGCGGAATAAATGGGGTGCTCATTTTGAGAAGATCTGTGATATTAAGAATTTCAATTTTAAAATTTCATTACTTATTTAAAAAAAAAAATGCCAGGGAGGTGGTCTCTGTGAGTTGAGAGCTAACTGTCCTTGTGACCATAAGGATGCACGCTGGGGTGGGCACCGAAGGCAGCCGGAGGAAGAGCGCACCTAGTGAGAACTGTAATGACCTTAGAGACGCATGAGCCACTGGTCAGACATGATGGAGACACAGGGGCAACTGTCCATCACCTTCCTGTGCCTCCTGGCACTCAGCAGGTGATCCGTAAAGATTTCCCTCTGAGCTGGGGTAGAAAGGGGCTGGCCAAGGCCCCTGGTGGGTCCACATGGAACTGTGAGAGGAAGGGTGGTTTCACATTGGAATCTGAAGCGTCCCCAAAAGTCTCACACATTGAAGGCTTTGTCCCAGCCTGTGGTGTTATGGGTAGGCGCTGAACCATTAAGAGGCAGAGGCTGCCCCACCTAGGGATCCATCCCATACACAGTCACCAAACCCAAACACTATTGTGGATGCCAACAAGTGCTTGCTGACAGGAGCCTGATACAGCTGTCTCCTGAGGGGCTCTACCAGTGCCTGACAAAACAGAAGTGGATGCTCTCAGCCAACCATTGGACTGAGCACAGGGTCCCCAATGGAGGAACTAGAGAAGGGACCCAAGGAGCTGAAGGGTTTGCAGCTCCATAGGAAGAACAACAATATGAAGAAATCAGTACCTCCAGAGCTCCCACGGACTAAACCACCAACCAAAGAGTACACATGGTGGGACTCATGGCTCCAGCCGCATATGTAGCAGAGGATGGCCTTGTTGTTCATCAGTGGGAAGAGAGGCCCTGGGTCCGGTGAAGGCTCAATGCCCCAGTGTAGGGGAATTCCAGAGCCAGGAAGCAGGAGTGAGTAGGTTTGGGAGGGAGGGAGGGAGGGGGATGGGGGATTTTCGGAGGGGAAACCAGGAAAGGGGATAACATTTGAAATATAAAATTCACATGAGAAAAAAAAAAAAAAGAGGCAGAGCCCAGTGTGAGGGTGTTAGGTCATTGTGGGTGTGCCCATGAAGGGAAGACTGAGACGCTGGCCTTCCTCGCGACTTCCTGACTGTCGAGAGGTGGAGGAGATTTTTCTGTACAACATGCTGTCCTCATGACGTCACGCATGACACAAGTCCTTCACAACAGGCTCGTGCAACTGTAGGCTGAAACCGTACCCCCAGAGCTCCTGGGGAGCTCTCAAGCTGGTCCTGACAGTTGAGGTTGGGGCATAAGACTGGGGAGAGAGGCCAGCGAGCAGAAGCCCTGGAAACTCCTGCCCACTGAGGTTACATGCAATGGGCAGAGCAGTGCAGAAAAAGTGTGCCATGCACAATGTATGTTAAATGACCCATAAAGGGTGATGGCTCTCCTGTGCTAGGGCCTTTGGGTCTCCACGTCTTTGGCACACTTCTCTTCTCTTCTTGATTTCTAACATTGTTCATGTGTATGTGGTTGGACTCTTTGTTCTGAGTCACTAGGGCCTGGAAATCCCAGCAAGTGTTTCCTCTGCGCTTTATAACAGTGGCAGAAAACGGAACAGCACGAGTAAGAAAGTCTCCCAGAATCCCCTCAAAGAATGTCCTGCATGAGCTCCAGAACCAGCCAGGAGCTTCCCCAGAAAAGCTCCTGACACCCAACCAGGAGCCACTAGGTGAAAGCAAGTGTACCCTGTCCTGTTGACCACAGCTCCCAAAATGAGACCTGAAGGAGCCACTGGAAGGAAACTGTCTGATTAGAGGCCCTGAAGTGCATCTTACTTCCAAGGTCCTGACCTGGGCTGATGGCAGGAGAAGCGGCCATGGGTGTCAGACAGCAGGAGTCACCTTCAGGAAGATTAGAAAGGTAAGCTCACTGAAGCTAGGTCTAAGGCCTGGACTAAGCCCAAGCAACCTCAGCGGGAGCTACAGACAGATAGAAGGCGGTGGACCCTAATCAGACTGTATGACGGTAGGTGATGGGGACAACCAACATGCCCCACCCTCACCTGAGCATTCTGAGTCCCCACAGTAGCCCCAGAGACACTCAGTTCTCTGTCTTGCATCTATTTGCTTGTCTATCTTTCTCTCAGATAGAGTTTGAGGTTTTCCTCAAACTCTTTATGTAGGGGAGACTGGCCTGGAATTCCTGAGCCCCCTGTCACACCCTCACACCTGGCACTCAGCACTCTGAGAAGACAGAACCACAATTGAGACAATGCCTCCACTGGGTAGGGCTTAAGCAGAAACAGTGATATACTTTGTCCAGAAGAGGGCCAGGTGAGATGCTAAGGAGGCCTGTGCCCTGAGCTCCTGGGAAGTTCTTAGGACGTCTTCTCAGGTCCAGACTCATGGCTTCCTGCCCTGCTGGAATTTCCACCTCAGACTGTTCTGCAGCATCTCCTAACTTCTTGACAATCAAGGCATGGAGCCATCCTTCCAGGACCAAGTCTAGGAGCCCCTAGAGGACCAGAGCTGTCCTTCTGGCTTCTTTGTACCCTGCTCCAACACTTCAAAGTTTAGCAAGAGTGCACAAAGTGCGCTAAGTATCTGATACATCCTCATGGTGTTCAATACCAAAGGCTATTTGCGTATGATCCTTGGCTACCTCACAAATCGCTATCATTACTGCCTTCACTTTTGTATGATTAGAGCCTTAGAGAAATGAGGAGTGGGGCCAAGACCATGCAAACTCCACTGCTATCGGGTCTCACGAGCATCCTCATTCTGCTGTTCTTACCTCCCTTCTACTGAACTCTCACTTCTGTATTCTACGTAGCAAGAAAGAAAGATGAAGAGAGCAAGATTTTAAAATGCACAGACTAATGAATTTATCTCATTTTAATGTTTAAACTGTGTTTCTTTATTTATCGGGGGATGCCCGCCGCAGTATGTTGTGGAGGTCAGAGAACACTTGGCAGAAGTAGGGTTTCTCCTTCCACTATATGGGTCCTGGGGTTGATCTCAGATCCTCTGGCTTTGTGGCAAGTGCTATCTTGCTCCACCATTGCTTGTTGTTTTAAAAGACGTTCCCACAGACCCTGATATGGTGACATAGTGCTGCCATTTATACTTTATGGCTAGAACTGGCCACATCAAAGTCTACATTCAAGGCAGAATAGAAAATCACAATTTTTAAACAAATTTTTTTAGATTTATTTATTTTATGTTTATGAATACACTGTCCCTGTCTTCAGACACACCAGAAGAGGGCATGGGATCCCATTTACAGATGGTTGTGAGCCACCATGTGGTTGCTGGGAATTAAACTCAGGATCTCTAGAAGAGCAGTCAGTGCTCTGAGCCATCTCTCCAGCCCCAGCATCACAGTTTTTAAAATCAGGTTGCTTCAATGCCTCCAATAAAATCAGGTGTGTGTCTGAGTCTCTGTGTGTGGGAGTGTGTTTGTATGTGAATGAGTGCATGTGTTTGTGTATTTGTGTGTGTGTGTGTGTGTGTGTGTGTGTGTGTGTGTATGTGTGTGTGTGTGTGTGTACCTGTGCAGGCACATGGGAATTCCCTGACACACATGTAGAGGTCTGAGAGCAAGGCCAAGTATCAATCCTTGTCTTTCACCTCGTTTGAGACAGGGTTCTTCTTCATCATTGGCTGCTGTGCTGTGCTCACAAGCTTCGGGGTTCCCCTGTGCCCATTTCCCATCTCACCACAGGGGTGCTGAGATTACAGACACATGCCACTCTGCCTTGCTTTGACATATTCTGGAGGCTGAGGTCAAACCCTTCCTGCTCATGAGGCAAGAGCTTTGCCGCTAACCCCTCTCTCCAGCCCCAGATGTCTTTTAAGATGTACGGGAAGAAACTGTCGCAGTTAGGGTTTACAATATTGTGGTGGAAACAAACAAAACAAAACACCATGACCAAAAGCAACCTGGAGAGGAAAGCTCTGTTTCAGCTTTACAGTCTGTCATCCAGGAAAGTCAGGGCAGGACTCTGGAGGCGGGAACTAAAGCAGAGATCATGAGGGGTGCTGCGTACTGGCTTGTTCAGTCTGATTCTTTATAGCAACCAGGACCACCAGCCCAGGGATGGCACCGCCCACAGTGTGCTAGACCCCCAACCATTAATTACTAGTCTTTTCTGAAGGGGGATAGAGGAGGGACAGTGGATTTGGAGGAGGGGAGGAACTGAAGGAAAAAGAGAGAGAGAGATGAGGCTGTAGTGGTGTGTTGTACGGGAGAATACATTTTTAAAAGTAGGGGGGAGAAATATTCCACAGACTTGCCTCCAGCCTTACCCAATGGAGACATTGGATCAGTTGTGGTTCTTTCTTCTCAGATAACTCTAGCAAGAGCCAAGTTGACAAAAACCAAACAGCAGGAGCGGGGAGACTGCAAAGTCTGATTCCCACCCCTGACCCTTAGCTTTGCTCACGAGTCTCTGCGCTTGTTCTTTGGAGCATTTCACAGAGACTAAGCTGGGAGTCACTTCCACCACAGGTGACCTAGAGGGCTGCCCATCTCTGCTTTAAGGCCTTTCTCCCACAATAGCCTTCCAGTAAAGCCAGGATGGGACAGGAGAATAAAGGCCTGTGGCTTGGCAGTGCCCTAGGCTTTCTGTTCCCAGGTCACCGAACTGCATTAATTAGGTTTATCTTATTAGTTGGATGGTGCTGCTGCCACAGAATACCTGAGACAGGGTGAGTTCAAAGAATAAAACCCTTTTCCTCACCATTCCTCAGGCTGGAAGTCCAAGGTTGGATGTGGACCCCTGTGGAGGCTTTTACTTTTACAAGGCACAAGGCAGAGAAAGACAGGAGGACCGGTCACATCCGATTAGAAATATTAATATTAAGATCACTAATCCTAGCCATGAAGGTGGATCACAGTGTAGTCACCTCTCAAAAGTGCCACATCTTAGGTCTGGAGAGAGCTCAGTCAGTAGGGTACCAGCCTTGAATGAGTTTGAGTCCCTAGCACATACAAAAGTAGTCGGACATGGTGTGAGCCATGAGCTATGATCCCAGCCATAGGAAGACAGAGATGGACAGATCCTTGGAGCTCACCAGCAAGGCAGATGAGCCTATTTGGTTAATTCCAAGACAGTGACAGACAACTCCTGAGGAACAAGATCTGAGTCTGAACCCTTGACCTTTATCTGTACACACAGACATGTGTTTTAAAAATTGTCTTGCCTTTTAACATAAATGTCAACATTTATTTAAAGACTGTATACACACACACACACACACACACATATGCATGCATGGATGCAGGGATATAGACAAACATGCTTGTGTCTCTGTCTCTGTCTCTGTCTCTGTGTCTGTCTGTCTGTCTGTCTGTCTGTCTGACTGTCTGTCTCTCTGTCTGTCTGACTCTCTCATGTTCTGCTTCTGTTGTTGTTGTTGCTGCTGTTGTTGTTGTTGTTGTTGTTGTTGTTGTTATTGTTGTTTTCAAGGTAGGGTCTCTCTGTGTAACTGATCTGGCTGTCTGGAAATTTGCTAAAGTAGACCAGGCTGGCCTTGAATTCACAGAGATCAGATTGCCTTTGCCCCCTGTATTGGCTGGTTTTATGTGTCAACTTGACACAGGCTGGAGTTATCACAGATACGGGATCTTCAGTTGGGGAAGTGCCTCCATGAGATCCAGCTGTGGGTCATTTTCTCAATTAGTGATCAAGGGGGTAGGGCCCCTTGTGGGTGGTGCCATCCCTGGGCTGGAAGTCTTGGGTTCTATAAGAGAGCAAGCTGAGCAAGCCAGGGGAAGCAAGCCAGTAAGGAACATCCCTCCATGGCCTCTGTGTCAGCTCCTGCTTCCTGACCTGCTTGAGTTCCAGTCCTGACTTCCTTTGTGATAAACAGCTATGTGGAAGTAAGCTGAATAAACCCCACCCCGGGCTCGTCCACCAGCTTCTGAACAGAGCCTGCCTTCCCTAACCGTCCTGGAAGTGATGGGAACCGGCGGCGACCTCGTCAGAAAGCATCACACACTAGGCCCAAACAGTTCCATGTAAGAGGTTTAATTGAGAGGGAGCGAGGGGGCAGTAGCTCGGAAAGAGAGAGGAGGGAGAGAGAGAGAGAGTGAGAAAGGAATGTTCCTAGTATTTATATGACTGGTGACGTATGGCCAGGTAAAGGTGGGAGGTGATTCCAATGGATTCTGGGAATATGGTGACTGTTGCTCTGGCAATAGGTCTCTGAGACCCGCCCATGAGTCACCACAGGCTTTGGATGCTAACAGGAAGGAAGGAAGATAATCAGCAGAGAAATCGCACCCCTCCCCTGGGCAGTCAGAGTATACTGAGACAAGGCCTCCAAGGAATTGGAAGCTCCCCAGACATGAGGGAAGGAGAGGGCTGAAGCCAGGCGCCAGCCACAGAGGGAAGTCCCAGGAAGAGACTTCGTACGCTTTCAACAACTGGTCATCCAAGAATGGCTGGGGCCAGGGCAGTGATGTGCGTCATGGCTGGGTCTGTGTCTCGACTGGGACTACCTTGAGATGCGTACCTCTTGCCTTCTGTTTACTTACTTATCCCTATGTTTTGCATGCATGTATATATGTGCACTGTGTGCATGTACATATGTATACTGTGTGCATGAGGTACCATGGAGGCTAGAAGTGGGTGTTAGATCCCCCAGAACTCACAGATACTTGTGAGACACCATGTGGGTGCTGGGAACTGAACCGGAGGCCTCTGGAAGAGCAGCCAGTGCTCCTAACTGCTGAGCTGTCTCCCCAGCCCCTTTCTTAGACTGAAACATAAGCTCCCTCATATCAAGAACCCAAAGCTGGAGTTGGAGGTCACCAGACCTCTTTATTTGTTGATTTTTTTTCCCATCGTAGAACATTAAATGACACTGCCTTTCTCTATGACTTGTATCTTTAATCAGCCTGTTGAGGATGGTGACTGAGGCTGGCTTGTTGGGCCACCATGGCCCAGGCTCTGTCACTAGAAACCCTAGTAGCAATTTTGCTGGCCTTCCTGCTATGGACAGTTCATTTCTTTAAAAAAAAAAAAAAAAAAAAAAA